>JACAZH010000078.1:42500-148296 GCA_014462675.1 Mycena sanguinolenta | reverse complement strand
CAAGCTGCATCAGTATAATAACATCAAGAGATCTGTCTTCCCACGTCCTCCGACGGTGATCAAACTGCCATAACTTTTGATCGTCACATCAGATTTCGTCTAAATTTGGTCTGGATGTGCGTCGGAGGTCCTATTTCATCCCTCGATATCATGTGGATCGCATTTCAAAATGCTAAGCCTATAAACCTCAAGTGGCCAGGTACCTAGGGGTGGCCAGGTACCTGATGGCCGATAGTAAATCGTTCTTTTGTCAAAGGTGAGGTACCCCTACTTGCGTTGAACTTGTTAAGATGAATTTTGATACAACTTGCAGACTCAGTAATGAGTGACTACTGAAAATTTGGGAGACCAACGGAGATCCCACCAATGCGCGAGAAGTGCGGTAGTACGAAGGAAAACGTCACTTTTCTGAAACGAATAAATATGTGGCAAAATGAAATGAAAAACCCCAGAATCATCTCGTTTGCGTCATAGTCAGCGTGATTCGATGAACGAGCAGACCCAAACCAGAAACAGAAACAAAAGACCCTAGCTGAGGATTGCAACGTCGCGAGACTGTCTGAAGCGATGAGCGCTCCTGTGAACCGTGCCGAAATGATGCAGTGGACAAGAGAAGCCGATCCAACGGATCACCGGACATTCTCATCGGCTAACGGATTGATGATGCCGATGGATCAATGAGGCTGTGCTTGCTTGAAACTTCTTCGCTGTGACCACGACGACGACCGCGACCAGTGCCCACCCACCAGCGTGTTCTCACCTTGCTGCTGCCGCGTAGACTCTCTCTTGCATCGCGATCGATGGTGCTGCCGGCGCGCAACATCCAGCCGGTCTTGACCACAGCGACACGTCGCCCACTCCCGCTCTTGCCGTTTCTGTCCCTGCCTTGTTCTGTGTCGCTCAGCTTTTACTCAATTTCTACTCTTGTGCTTACCGTTCACAATGCTTACCACGCCCCCAGTGTCATCCAAGTCGTCTGCGCAATTGTTATCTGCCCCGCATCCTGCGCTCCTTTGCAGCCACAACAATCACATCTTTGTTCCGATCGTTCACTTCTTGGTTGCGTCTGATCCCGCTGCCTCGCTGTCCTTTTGATCAATGTCTGCGCTTCTACCCTACAGGGACGTGCCCTGCGCTGTGCTGATACTCGGGTCGTCAAACGCGCCACTGCTCGGAGGAGGGGGAGTCGAATTGGTCGCGAGGCGGTGTGAGCGAGAACGACGGCGAGGGCAGCAGCAGCGGGAAATAAGGACGAGCCTCGTTGCCCGAGTCGGTATCCAATTTCTTCCTCCCTTCGCTGATTCGCTTCATCCATCGTCCCCTTCCTCATTCCTATACTGCCAGCGACGTCTCTTTTGGAATTCTGCAGGTGTCGACGCCACGTCGGAGGTCCTCACCGCCGGCGGCGCGTGCTCTCCTTGACATCGAGATCCTTGCCCATTCCTCCCAACCTCCCGCTGTTTCCCCACGATCCAGTCCTTTCCTTTGTCCCCCTCCTCCGACATCGACTTTTCCCGGGCCCTGCCGCACCATTCCTCTTCTCCCTCTCTGGCCTGCTCCGCATCCGCTCCCCTTGTTCCCTCTTCCCCTCTAACTCCGGGCTATGACGTGCCACGCCTTTGAATTATATGACGTTCCTTGTGGCTCCGCTGGGCTAGACGACCTTCCGGACGGATTCGGCACCGTCTGTCAACACAACCTCAAGATTTAATACTTTTGGATCGGCGCTCCTCTTCTTCAAGTCGTCCCCTGCTAGGGGACGCTCTTCCCTTCATCGTCTGCTGCACCTTCCCGTCCCGCCCCGTCTCGCATTCCCTATCTCATCTCCACCGTGCTCTTTCATCCTGATCTCCCTCGCCGTCTCGCTTGCACCTTGCCGCATCACGTGCACTCGCCCCGCTTATCCGAATATATTTCCCCGGCGTCCGACATCATCATCCCGTCTTCTCCGCCCCTCGCTCTCGTCCAGACCCAAGAATCTCAAGTCTGTCGCGTCTAGCTTTCGGCAGTCGATTTTTTTTTTTGACGGGCATTTTTTGCCATATTTTCATACTCCATTAATCGACCTATCATTCCTTGACGATGATTTCGACTCGTACTTATCCGTGCCTTATCTATGTAGCATCGCTCTGCTGCGCAGGTTTTGTCTATAGCTCTCCACCCGTACATCTTTCGGTACCTTTTCAAATAACCAAAATTCACCGATTGTCCTCCAGTACTCCTGTATCGACGCGTACCTCAATATATCTTGATTTCTTCATGCGTATCCTCATCCCAATGCTGCACCGCATCATGTCGACTTTCCTTCTCGAATCTTCTATGCGTCGCGACGACTTCTGCTGCAAAATTCATGTTTTTCGTCCACATCGCGCCAACGGACGGAGATGTGTGAAGGAAGGATATTCGTGAGTCGTCATATTCATCTTTCCTTGGTTTCACTAATTCATCAGGTTCTTGTCACGATATCGATTCTCCATTCCCGGTACGTAAATGTCCGTTCCATCCATTCGCGCTCTTCTCTTGAGCTGGGGATGATCAAACACCACCGAGGGGAAAAGCTTGACTGTTCGTTGTACAGAATTTGCTTGCAGTGCAGTTCATGGGCTGCACCGGCAATGAATACTACCGCGTAGGGGGTTCAATTTTGCGCTTGCTTTTGCTCATATGGGCCGCTTCTCAAGTCTCGACCATAATCATCTTGCCGTCGTATGAATTCTGCGTCTTGTGAATTTCTGACATAACTCTTCATCCGCGAGTGGCACAACGGAATCCTACAATCCAGGAAAATAGAACGTTCAATAATCCATCCCACCACTTGATTTCTTTTAGTTCTTTTAGGAAATCACCTTGTTGCATAAAGATCGCTCATTTCAACCAATAAATGATCCGAGGACGATTGATAACTTCAACAGTCTGAGTAAGCGAAAACCATGATATTACATTGTGGCTACTGGACTCAATCATCAAACGGATAGTCCCACAACTTCCTCGGATTATCGACCCAGATCTTCCGTATCAAACTCTCATCGCCCTCGCACCACCTCACGCACTCCGCAATGAACTTTGGTATATCCGGCGTCAAAAAGTCCTGCGTCGCCTTCGGGTCTCCGCCTGGATTATGCTCCGGCCCCGCCACATGCGGCCAGTCGCTCGCCCACACAATCTGGTCCGGCACCATCTTCAACAGCTTCTTGATGTGCTCTTCGAGGCCTGGCACACCCTCAAGCCGGTACAGCCCACTCAGCTTGATGTACACGTTCTTGTTCTGTGCCAGGACGGCGTAGAGCTCCCGCGCAGCCGGGTTGCGCCGCTGCAGGCGTCTCGCCTGCCTCGGGGTGCCCGAGGTGGTCAAATACCACTTTGACGCCAAGCTCGGGAACGACGGGCGCGATGGAGGCGTACTGGTCCATCGAGACGAACACTTGTATCACCCAATCCAGCCGGCGTAGGCGTTCAGCATACTTGCGGAGTAGCTTTGGCCATTCGTCCGCGCTGAGCGATTGGGAGCGGGTCCGTAGATTCAGCCGCACGCCGCGAAAGCCGACGCCGTGCAGTTTGTTGAGTTCATCGTCCGTAATAGTATGGGGGTCGATGCAGGCGATGCCGCGCGCCTTGTTGTTGAGTCGTCTTAGGGCGTCGACGCTGCAGCGGTTGTCGGTGCCGTAAACGGACATGGCGATGATGCAGATATGGTCTATGCCGATGGAGCGCTCGAAGGCGAGACAGGCCTCCAGGTCTGCTTTTTTCGGTGTAAACGGAGCGTCGTCGGCAAGCGGCCACCGCTCCTGGAAAGTTTCGCGTCAGAATGAATACATACACAGACAATGGTATGGAGGATACTGAGTCTACGATGTGGAGATGGCTGTCCCAAGCCCCTGGAGGCAGTATGGTTTGCGGTTGAGCCATCCGAGCTGGAATTGAGACGGTGTGAGACTTGGGTGATGATAGAGAGCCTCTGCGGAGCGCCGTACCTGAATATATTTTCTCACGTGGAGGAGAAATGGATCTGTTCCGGAGACCAAGATTCATGTGACCATGTATTTCGAAATGGAAAGTTGCAGTCAATTTTAAACTTTGCCATCAGATTCCCATCATTGCGCACTCTCAACGCACTCTCACCATGATCGCGATTTGGGAGCCCTGTTGGTATTCACTGGCATGGGTTAGGCATAGACAATTTTTTCTGTCTCTCCCTCTGGAAGTCTTTCCGGGCTGTCTCAGTAACCCAGGCATTCGGGTGACGGCCCGACGGACTGCCAGTGGTCGGAGTTTTAAAATGAAACCTCCGGCGCTGAAATCACCGACCGGCGAGATCGAGCCGAGGTTGGTGAGAGATGCCGAGCTGAGTGGATCGGTTTCGCTCCCATCCGAGCTTTTTGTCTTTCTGAGCAGTCTGCCGACTTGCTGCCGTCGTCTCGGTAGAGTTCATCCTCTGCGCGTTTCAATTCTTGATTTCTCAGCTTCATCACTATGGCTTTCCAGCGCCTTGGACTGAATCCCGGCCGCGGCGGAGGTCACGGCGCCGTCCGCCACATTTTCATCATCCCTGCCCTTTTCGCAGATGACGAAGATGAGGTCTGGAACAGCTTTCCGCGATGTATTCCGCTCCCGCATTCCCTGTAGCTGCGCCGTTCCGACGGCGGAACAACGATTAAGCACCTAGGCCACGCGACGCGCTCACGCGCCCAACTCTCTTGAATTTGTTTTTTTTTGGAGCGTTTGGCGTAACGAATCTGAGTCTGCAGAAGCATTCCAAGGTCGTCAGCTGGGTGTGCTTCTCCATGACCTCAATGCAAACATAAATACAACCTCCGAATTTCTCTGCCATCATCAGCCAATTAATCCCACCATGGGCATCAAGCGGAACCTCAAGGTCTGGGATAACACCGCTACCTATCTTGACGAGAATGGCGTCACTGTCACCCGCAAGATCCCACGCGAGCTGCCGCCTGCGCCATGGAAGCTCCTCGGCTTGCTCACCTGGCGTAGCTGGGTCTTCTGGTTCGTTGGGCTGGCAGCATGGATAGCCGATGGCTATGACTTCAACGCCGTCAACCTTGTCGCCACCAACATTGCCTCGCAGTACAATGTCGACCTTACGCACGTCACCCTCTCCGTCACTCTGACGCTCCTCTTCCGCGCCCTAGGAGCTGCCATCTTCGGGCTCGCGAGCGACATGTACGGCCGGAAGTGGGTCATGGCCGTTAATATGTGGATCCTTGCCGCGCTCCAGGTCGCGACCGCGTACGCCGGCTCCTTCAAAGGCTTCATCGGGGTCCGAGCAGTCTTCGGTATCGCCATGGGTGGCGTCTGGGGCCTTTCAGCGGCGATGGCACTCGAGAACATGCCCGTCGAGGCTAGGGGTATCTTTGGAGGCCTCCTGCAGAACGGGTACGGAATGGGCTACATCCTCGCTGCCATGGTCAATATTGTTGCTGTCCCGGCGACCGACCAGGGATACAAGATGATCTTCTTCGTCGGCGCCGGCTACACCGCGTTCATCGCCGTCATCGTCATGTGCATCCCCGAATCAGCCATCTTCATTCAGGCCGCGAACGAGCCAAAGGACACGCGCGATGCGGTCAAGCGTGTCTCGCTCTTTTGGCACGACGCCCGTCTCGCGTCTCGCCAGTACTGGAAGATGTTCCTCTACAGCGTTCTCTTCTGCTCAGCGTACAACTGGATGAGCCACGCGACACAGGACATTTACCCGTCCTACGTCAAGGTGCAGAAGGGCTTCACGTCGAAGCAGGCGAGTCTCGCCACCATAACAGGCCAGTGCGGTGCCGTTATCGGCGGCACGGCCGCTGGCTACTACTCGCAGTTCTTCGGCAGGCGCCTGACATCCATCGCCTGTGTCGTCGGCGCGTTCCTCTTCATCCCACTCTTCACGCTGCCGAACAGCTTCAGCGCCATCGTCGCGGGCACGTTCTTCCTGCAGATGATGGTCAACGCTGCGTGGGGCATCATGCCCGCGATCCTGAACGAGTGGAGCCCGCCGCAGTTCCGCGGCGCGTTCCCGGGCACGGTGTATCAGCTCGGGAACGTCTTTAGTGCGCCCGCGGCGGAGTCGCAAACGGCTGCGGCGAGCGCGTGGATCCGCGATGAGAAGCCGAACTATAACCAGGTCATGACCATCTTCATGTGCGTTATCTTCAGCGTAGTCATTGTCGTGTGCGCGTGCGGGCCTGAGATGGTGGGGAGCCATTTTGAGGTGATCAAGCGCGCGGGGCACAAGGAGAATATTGTGCGCGGAGAGAAGGAGCTTGGTGTTCACGGGGAAGGGGAGCTCGGCGTGCGCCGCGAGGAGCGCTCGGATGAGTTCAGCGAGGAAAAGAAGACGGTTGGGAGTGTGCGTGAGGACTCGATGAAGGAGTGATGCGTAGGCACTACCGTCGGACCGCTGTAGGCTTGCGAGAATACATGTAATCAGGATGTTGTTTCGATATTTCACCTCGGGGTAATAAACTCCTGAAGAATTGACCGAATGGGCAAGGTGCCAAAGAATCTATGTGAAGTTTGATTGTTCGCGTACAGAACTTCCAATTATGGACACCGCTGCCGAAAGACACCGTTAGGAGACCCGGAACAGCAATTAAAGCAGAAACCGTCGATCACCGTATCCCAGAAGTACCAAATACTTGTAGCACTGGAAGGCTTGAGCCCATGACGTTTCAAGAGGGAGAATCTAGTAAAAGCAAAGCAATTTCGTGGACCGAGACAAAGAAATGAGATATAAATTCCATCGGTCCTAGCTTGGAACTAAGGGAAATCGTGGTGTCCAAGAGTGTCAATCGGAAGTTGGGGCCAACTGGACGGGGGAAGTACTTCAAGTTGTCTCGAGTTCAGAGTTCTGATCTCCAGCATGAAATACATTCACCAGGCGGAACGGCATATGAAAATGCACATATCGAGAAACTCTGAGTGGTCGGATTAAGTACTGTTTCATTTCGACCAAGTGTTCACGGGGTGTCACCCGTCACCTCAAAAGTTCACTGGGTTCAGTGTTCATAAGCTGACCGCCACCGTCACCGACTTGGCAAATGTTCACGCCGCCAATCGGGTCCATGTTGCTAAGAAGCTCGGTAAACCCGTACTGCATTTTTCAAGTTCGGTTCGAGTTCGGATAGGATAGAATTCGGTTCAGAACCGAACGGCGGCAATACTATACATGTACTGTAAGAAAATTTTAACTTTGTCGTCCTTTCTCTCTTTCATGGATATGGAAAATACCTTCAACACTCCCGACGTGGCCATGGCCCCACCGAAGCTCAAAAAAATCAGTGCCGAGTACTTCCTGATTTGGCAGGAGCTTGAATTTGACCTCATTCCCTTGCTGCACCTCTCTGTTGCCAAAATGCTCGAGTTCTCGCTCCCCTTTCAAAGCCCAGCCATAACCAGCTCCCAGCCTGCCCAGTTTTTCAGAAAGGAGCTTCCAGATATCAGGAACCACGACTTACGAATTCGTTTGCAGCGCCTTCCTATTTCGGATGCGAAGATGATCCACAAACCTCTCGCCAGTTCTCGTCAACAGTTCCTCGATGGATTGCGATCTGTCATTTACAGTCATGTCGGCGGTGCTGCCAGTGGGTAGACAGCGGGGTCTGTCGGACTCGGAGCCGTTCCACACCCTTTGGAGATGCCGTGCCTCCTATTTTTGGACGTGGCCAGTGCAAGAAAATTTCCGCGTGGTATTATCTGGGGCCGGCTTGGGAGGGGCACTGATTTTTCCGTATATTTTTGACTATTTTTTTGGCGAATTTTTAGTCGTTGAAAGATCGTTTTTTATTCCGTTTCAAGCTTTCAGAAATTTGGGTGTTCACTCATCGACCGTCACTGTCACATGGTCCAAAAGTGTTCAGTTCACGGGTGGCCGTCACCCGTCACCTGAACACTTGGTTGAAATGAAACAGTACTTGGTGAGGGGCCTATTTAAAGGCTGAATCCCATATACTGTATTTTTTCGTTCAAATCGACAAGGGGTGTGACACGTGACCCATTTTACCAGTTCGACATTTCGGTAGCTGCCAAATTTCTGCGTGACACCGGATATTTTTCGACATTCGAACCGACAATTTTCGCTTTTTTGCACCTGTTTGACAATTTTGCGCAACTTTTGGCCCTGCGTGACCACCGGGAGGTTCGACAAAGGCCTGCGTGACGCGTGACTTCGACTGAAATTCATGATCGACACAGGGGTGCGTGACGCGTGACTGTCGACTTGAATGAAAAAGTACAGTATCCAAAATGCATGTGGAGGATCCTTAGATCCCGCTCACGGAGAAAAGTGCCGGTCTGAGAGCAGGCCAGAATGCAAGCCAGCACAATGATACGTTCGCATGGGGAAGATCGGATACTTCGACTCATGTAATTGTTCCAGAGAGAGCATAATCACCGGAAGGACGCCGTTTGAAGATTGAGTCATGAATTGAATACGCCGCTCGAGGTGCGTTGCTGAGACCTAGATGCGGTGGGCATGATTTCCGCATTATGGAGAGCAAGAGCAAGAGATTAAATCCTTTAGCATAAGTGTCGAGGTTGGACACAGAAGAGGAACGAGAGCAGATCGACAAAGACGACTCGGAGAAGTAAGATGGCCCAGATCTCCTGAGAGATCATTTGTATCGCAAAAGACACGGTTTTTAGCGAGTTAGGCTCGAATCCAGCCTGTTCTATCGAAACTATATGGTGAGGTTGTGTCGATAGACAGGCTGGTCGATCGGAGTTTGAATTCACAATACGCGCGAGATATCATGAAAGGCTATTAGATAAGCAAGTGTCGTTTAGGTCTCAGTGATGAGAATTGAATATATGGAAGATACGCGAGGTTAGAAAAGAGATATTCAAGGTTGCTGGGCATTTTTTGTGGTCATTTTCAGCCGGACTGAAGACTGTGGATTATTTTTCGATTCGCATTGTTGTTGTTTACATCAAATGCTAATGGCACCGCTCCGCCAAAAGTTCGCTTATATAATAGCCTATTTGGGGCAACTCGAGCGTATCGAGAATTTAAACTCCGATCGACCGGTCTGTCTATCGACACAACCTCACCACATAGTTTCGATACGACAGATGGTCACCGGTCTATTAGCGAGTAAATGAACGCGCGAAAGCACTGAGAGCAGGATGCGGCCTAGGATTTCGGCAGCGATTCAGCGTCAGCAGGCGAACAGGGATTCCGGCGCGATATCCAAGAAATGAGACAATTTTTCTGCCGAGAAGATAACGCCAAAGCCTCTAAGAAGCAGAGTTGGTGAATTGATGTGAGCGTTGTTGGCAAGGGGCGTGCAATCACTGATGGCGGCAGTTGCCGGCACAGCCTCGCTCTCTCTTTTCCTCCTCCATCTCGAGCCTTGTTTCAACCCCGCAATTAGATTTTCAGCTGCTGGAAACCGAGTCTCTTTCGCTCTGGAGCATGGGTTGACCCCCCACACCACACATCGTCCTTCCCGCAGCGCACGATGAGACGCAAATAGTACTGCAATTGTTTCTGTGGTCGAAAGTGAGCGTTCCGACGAAATTATGAGGGATTGAGGTGGGGTGACTAACCAGTGCGTTCAAACCCTCCTCAAATCTTGTTTTTTCTTCGCTTTCTAATCCGTTTCGCTCCTAGCACTTGACTCTTTTTGCCAGCGCGCACGATGCCTCTTTCGCAGCTAGGGTTTTCTTCCGTTCTCGGCTGGCTCTCTCGTCGTACACATTGCCTTGAAAATTCACTACGGCTTTGCTTGGTCGAGATCGCAGCTCAAGAGGGATGTCGCCGCTGATGCTACTCGCTCTGTTTACGTCGATTCATCGATCGAGATGTCTCGTATACAAGACTGCTCACGCGCCTCGTGAACACCCGGACCGACCTAGCGCTTCTCTGCGTCGCCAGTCTCACTATCTGCAACACCCCGCTGGCCGCCGTCCTGCACTCCAATTGTGACGCACGCCCGGTGCGGTGCGCACGAGCTTCAGAATCCGGGCTGAGGTTAGGTGCGTCCATTGCCTTCTCTTTTCCATTTCCTCCCTTTCTTTTGCTAATTCGTTTCTCCGTCAAGACTTCGCCTTTGCTGCGGGCTGTCCCATTCGTCCTTTCTGTTCTCCGCTCCACGCCGCTTTGACCTCAGCTTCTCTGTCTTGGGGTCCAACTCGCAGTTCAGCACGGCCAGTTACTCACGCTCAGCGACGGCCCCAATGTATCCGTTTTCCCTGCGGCGGCACTCCTTGCCGTCTATACTCCGCTGCTCGCCATCTCTCCCCCTCTTGCTTCTCGCTCAGTCCTCCGCCCACCTTTATTGTCGACCTCGCCCCCTTGGATCCAGCAATCTCTCTCCCTGTTTCTTCCTCTGATATGCCCTTCACAACGAATTCATCACCTCCAATCCAATCCTCGACCCTCCTTCCAGTGGCTTCCGTGCTTATCTCCCCTCGTCCTCCTGCCATCCCGTCGTCTCCGACCCTAATCTCGACACCGCTCCTCACTGATTTTCTCTTTCGGAAGTCCTCCACTTTTCAGGAGTCGACTTGCTTCCTTCAACGGCTCATTCTTGCTGCTGTGCGTCCTGCGTGGTCTCTGGATTCGCCACCGCTACCGCCCCTCCGTTCGGCCGCCTTTAACACGCCCCCACGACTTCCGGCTTGCCCAATGGCGCATTTTCAACGACTACTCGCCCAGCCCTTGGTCATCCCCTGCGCGACTCTTTCCTTACATCCCCAGCCTCCACTCCACGAAATATCTTTCTTTTGCGCCGCCCCCGTCCGCCCCCGTCTTCTCATATCTCACCGCCAGTTTTCCTCGTCCCGTCCCCCGGTCCGAATCCCACATGCCTCACGGCCTCTCTGTTTTGTGCTCGACAACCTCCTCCAGTCGAGTTACTCTCCCTGGCGGTTCCACAATTCGCATTTGTATCCTGGTATTTGTCCATCCTCGCTCCTCTCCATTTCCATGCCGGACTCCTCCGATGTCATCCGGCTTTCTTTTCCTCGGTACCTATCCATCCAGACCGTGCTTCCCTTTGGTTATCCCAGCTTCTATCGATCTACTTTCAATCTTATTTGTTTCAGCCTTTCTGGTTCCTCCTTCCTGCAGAACCGTGAATTTGTTTAAGCTGAACATGTCGCGGCTGTTCACTAGCGGCGGCTTCTTCGTGTGCACGGGCACTGCACTGGATCGACAGATACATATTGAGGGTCGGCTTGCGCAGCGGAGAATCGTGGAGATACTTGCAAACGTAAGGTTGGATTCTTTTATCTGTTTCATTCTGACAGGGCCGATTCTTGAATTCCATGCGCGCAAGTTTCAACTATCAGTCTTTCCCCGTCAAAAGATTTCCGCTTCTCCCCGTCTATGACGGCAAATTGAAACCTCCGCGTCGAGCTCGGAGAGCCGCCGTTTGGTTTTCTCCTACCGAGTGACTCTCGTCCAACAGATGTCGGTAATTTTCAGATAGGTTTTCTCGTATGCGTACGCACGTCTCATCTTTCAATGTTGTCTGACAGACCAGATACCAACAGCGCCCACCCGTGCCACACGGCCGAGTCGTACGTTCCAGAATACACCCCAAAACGACTGCGTGGCGATCATTTCCCCCGTTCGGACAGAATTACCGAGTCGAGTATTCAGATTATGGCCGTCTGAATGTCGGAGTACGACATTTTCCCACTCAAATACCTTCGATCACCAGAGTCATGGTCGGTCTACGCTCTTGCTTAAACGCCGATCCCGCAACTTCGGAAACGCACTTTACGAAACTCGAGACTATGGACCGGGCTTTGGTCTCCGTTAGGGTTTCCGATTCAAAATTTGGTGATGGACTCTAGTGCGGGTGCCGAATCAACGCGGCCACGGCTCACGAACCAGCTTTGTTTGAATCTGAGTCGGCTTTCAGACTCAAAGTCGTCCGTTTCCGGATATGGTATGGGCTGTAGGACGCAAGTTGACCGACTGCATGGGGGTGGCCACCATGAATTCTCATCTGTCTCTTCAGGGTATAAATTCAGTAACAAGTCGAGGGTAGAAGCAGGACCCACCAAGTCTTCTCAAGTACTAGTACTTCCTTTGCAATGCGCTTCACTCTCACCAGCACTCTCCTCGCTGTCCTCTTGGCCATCCAGGTCAATGCCCAGAGCCTTATCGCCTTCAGCGGTGACACCTGTAATGGGGGCGAAGGCGGGGACGTCGCTTGTGACGGCACTTGCTTCGATTTCACCGGCAGGCACTCCTACGAGGTCAGCTGCACCGATTTTCTGAAGCAAGGCTGATGTAAATCATAGGTTTTGGGCTCCTCGGCAACCATCGAGCTTTTCGAAGGAAGCGATTGCACTGGGCAGGAGTTTACCTTTGGGCCTGACTCGCCTGGCGAGTGCATCAATGTCAACACGGGCACTACCATCACTACCTTCCGTTGCTTCTGAGGGCTGAAGGTGGGAGCTGAACGCCTCTGCCCGCGCTCGAACCGAAACTGACCAGATTCTCAGAGAGCTCGATGTGAATGCGGTGATGCATAAGAGTACTTCGTCATAGTCTTTGAATTTTTGGGTTTTATACAAATATATGCTGATTATTCAGCGAATTCGCCCCCTTTCATCCTCTATGGATTCCGGAAAATTGAGACGGGGGGCGCGCACTGACGAGTTCATTTGAAGTTGATTTGAAGGAAGCGAAAATCAGGCCGCGGCATTGACTGCGCTCTTCTTCTAGACCGTTCCACTGACAGTATAGCAGACATTCCGTAGACTCGAACCAGTCGTTAATTTTGACGGTCGATAAACGCCCTACGTTGGGGTTGGGCTGACAGTGTGTGAGAGGAGTTCGGAGGTATATACATTAGGGGCAGTCAGAGTAGAATTAAATGAGGCGATTCTGATGCGATTCTGAGAGTCGATTCTGGAAATTGATTCCCATCATAATCGTGTGAGAATCGTCCAGAATCGTTTTCTAGCTCTGACCGCCCCATGTTCGAAAGCGATTCTGCTCTCAATTCTCAGCCTCAGTCCTCGATTAAAATCATGAATATTATTTATTTTATCTTGCGCCTGTGTGGCTGTACCCTCCGTCTTTCTGACTGATGCCTATCGCTGCACGTCGCTCTGAGCGCGCGAACACACTCTTGAAGTCATATATCCGCAATCACAAAGGGCGCCAACGACGGGAACTTCTACGCCATCGTGCGGCTGTGCGTGCGCGCCGTCTCTATCCATCAGAACGCCACACTGTCGACGTCGACCTGGACTTTGGGTCTGCCTCAGACACGGAATTGTCGAGTGCCGAGTCTAGCTCAACCAGTTCCAGCTCAAGCAGCAATGACTCTCAGTGGAGTGACATCCTCGGTCCCAACTGGCGCTTCATTGGCAACATGCTTGACAGTGATTTGTCCATCACCAAATTGGATGGCCTTTCTGACTCGACCTCCTCCTCGGAATACATACCTGAGCTTCTCTCCATCAGCTCCAACTCTGAATCCGACGAATCTGACTGGGATTGGTCTTCCGCTGTTGATGGCGATGACGAGGAGTCAGACGATGACTCGGATTCTGGCTCTGCTGCTGATGGACGACCATCACTACTTCGGCGCTGGATTAGGGAAGAAATCGACAGCATGTACCAGCGCCGCTACGAGCAGCCACGAGATGAACTTCCTCGTGGTCCATCATACCTCCACCACGTCCTCACAGCACTAAAAAACGGACGCCCCGACCATTTCCGACAAAATCTTCGGGTTAGCCCGCTCACCTTCGACACCCTTGTGAAAGCACTTGAAGATGATCCCATTTTCTTCAATAACTCCAATCAGCCACAGCTGCCAGTCGAGCATCAGGTCGCTGTCGCCCTTTATAGATTCGGACATGATGGGAACGCCGCGAGCCTCCAAGCTGTCGCAAACTGGGCGGGATTAGGCAAGGGCACAGTACATCTCGCTACACGCCGCGTCATGACAGCAGTACTTCGACCGGGGTTCATGCAAAAGGCTGTTCGATTGCCTACAGCCCAAGAGAAGGAAAAAGCCAAGGAGTGGGTGAAACGGCATTCCTGTAGGGCTTGGAGGCATGGATGGTGCTTTGTGGACGGGACTCTGGTGCCCCTTGACGAGCGCCCGACATGGTACGGAGAAAGTTACTTTGACAGGAAGTGTAACTATTCTTTAAATATCCAAGTACGTGTTTGCGCCTGGAGAGCTCCCTGAAATGACGCTGCTTTTATAGATTGTGAACCTTCCAAATCTCAGAATCATCGATTTTAGCTACGGCCGTACTGGGAGCACCCACGACTCATCAGCATTTAAAGACACCCTCGTTTTTCAGCAACACAGTGACATTTTCGAGAATGGGGAATGGATCTGGGCGGATTCGGCATATACTGTATAGTTTGGCCTTGATTACGTCTGACTCTCTTACTAACAAATCTTTTAGCTTGAAGATTGGGTCACCGCTCCGTACAAAAAGCCTGCGAGTCTCGAGGCAGATAACGACACCTTCAATAATCATGTCTCTATGCTCCGCATTCGCTCCGAGCATGCCATTGGCTTCTTAAAAGGCCGCTTTCACTCTCTCAAGCATCTCCGAGTCAATATTTCCGATGAGAAGAGCCACAAAATTGCGACGTATTGGGTTTCGGCATGTGTGGGTATTCATGCCTTCGCGATGGAGTGTGAAGACAGGGAGCGTGGTGGAGACGTCGACTCGGATAACCCAGATCCTTTCATCGCCGAGGGTTTGTCATCCACGGACGACAACTCGGATGCTGGTGTCGACGCTCCCGAAGGTACACGTGGTCGTGACAATGCGGGAAAGCGGTTGCGAGAAAACTTGAAGGCAAAGCTTCTTCGAGCGAAGCAAAAGAGGCGGGAGCGACGAGCTACGAGGCGTGCAGAGGAGCTGGAGGACTTATGAATTCATACTATGCCGTTACATGCACTACGACAAAGTAATCGAGATGAATATCAATTGAATCCGAAGTCTCCATAAGTAGACGATGGTCCAGCACTGCCCAGATCCGAATCAAAATAAAATGGGCTGCTGCGTAGACTCGAGCTGGAGGCAGCGCTCGAGCTCTGCAATTGTGCCATCCGTAGCTGATGGTCCTGCTCCATCTTGAGACGCAGCAGCTCTCTCTTCCCCGCCTCTTTCTCGCGCTTTGACTTCTCCTTCGCGACCCGCACCTCTCCTTCCATCCGAATCTTCGCGATCATCACCTCCTTCCGTGCGCTGTTCTTCTCCTTCTTCAAGCCCAACGCCGCCTGCGCTGTCTCTTCCTCGGCCAAGACAGTGGCGGAAAATCTGTCTCGAGCACTCATAGCTCCGCTCCTCTTGGCTGGTGCGGTTGGAGCCTGGGCCGGCACGGAGGTAGCTGGCAGCGGCTTCGTCTTCTTCACAGGCTTTTGATCTTCCTCCGCCTTGCGCTTCCGCTTCTTACCAGCATCGCTGTCATCGCTGTCGGAGTCTACACCGGAGTCCAAGGTTGTAAGCTGGCTCGGGAGATCCTGAGTATCGTCGGGCACACTTGAGGCAGTCTCGGCATCGTCGTGGGTGGGAACAAGTAATGAGACGTCGTAGTTGGTGTCGTTATTACCGATGCCAACGGGCTGAAGATTTGGTCTGGCCGCAATCAAGGCACGCATCTTGAAAAACCACGGCGACTCTTGCTTGATAAGATCTGGCACTGGTTAGGAGCTAAGTATTCAGCGCTGGCAAAGCACGTACCCCACTTGGTTGTCAGGGCGGTCCCAGGTGTTATCTCCTCCTCGCACTCAATCCCAGCCCCAGTCTGACCCATCATCTCGATGTTCTCCCTTGTCCTGGTGACCAGCCTACCGTACAGTGACAAATCAGCCTTCAATAACGTCGGTGACACCAGCAGCATACCCTGACACTCTGTTCTTGATTTTTCGGGTCCACAGCTTCCTGTGCTTCGCAAGCTGAAGAGGTGTGGACTCTGGATCGACAGCGAAGGCATCCTTGTATATGTCGTGCTCGGCGAAACAAGTTTTCGCCAGCTCATAGTAGTGGTGAGTCTTGGGCTTTCCACCCGACCGTTTGATGGCCCCGACACCAGGAAAAAGTCCATCTCGTATATCTTCATCGTCTTCGATAGCTGAGATTAAGGTCCAAGTGAGCTCTGATGTCCAGCTGGATGAGAAAAAGGTCAGCGACATCAAAATTGACCGGACAGACAGACGCACTCAATCACAATGTCTGTCTCGTCATTGACAACAGCTACTTCTGGCTCATTGAGCTCATCATCATCTACCGGTGGCGGTGGGGGTGGAAGCGGCGCTTCCTTTTGTTTGGGCGGCCGCCCGCGACGTTTTTTAACAGGTTTTTCTGCGACCTGGGCCTCCTTGTCTTGGCCTTCGGCAACTGCGATCGCAAGAGCATTTTTAGCTTTGGGGGTACGTGTAGCAGCCCGCTTGGCCTTGGTAGGCGGAGATGCCATCCAGGCGAGATGATGGAGGAGGACGATCGAGCGCGCACAGTGAATAAAAAATTGGAAATGATTACGTAGTCATAAAACTAACAAATAAAAGTTATCAACAGAGCGAAGGAAAAAACAACTGAGAATCGCAATCGAGAATCGAATTTAAATCTCCTCGAGAGGAGCTTCTGCATTTCGAAGGCGATTCTGATTTTCGGCGATTCTCCCACGCTTTATTTAATTCAGAATCGTTTCTAGAATCGCCTGTCAGAATCCACCCGAATCGCCTACTCTGACTGCCCCTATTGCATGTTGTCACATAGTCACACATTGGGTTTTCCGCTGCTTCCACCCTCCTCGCTGCGAGCCCCCGCTGGCTCATTTCCTATCCCAGACATCCCCCGAGAGCTACCACCTCTCCAACGTCACTAACGACTAGAACATAATCACCGTTGCTATACGGGACGGAGATTGCCGAGCGTGAATTAACGGACGTCGCCAAAATTTCGATAGCCTTGAAAAAAAGTTTGTTTGTATCGGAATTCTGAGTAGATGGTTTTGTAGTAATCAACTCTAAGACTCTCTTTGTTTTCCGAATCTTAATACCTGCAAAATTGAGCTTGTAATTTGCGCTCTCATCAACAAGGCTTATGTGAGACTGGATATAGGGGGCTCATCCATATTTGGCGGTCGACATCAAACAGCCTATTGAAAGCTCAATTTTGCAGCTACTAAAATTCGGAGACGACAAGAGTCTTGGAAATTTTTTTAATGCAAAACCCTTTATTCCGATACAAAACAACTATTTTTCAAGGTTATCGAAATTTTGGTGAAGTCTGTTAATTCGGGCTCGGCAATCTTCGTCCTGCATAGTGGTTCCAGTCCCTCCAGTATCTGATCAAACGGATTGTCTTTGAGAAGTTACATCGGTGGTACTGGCTCACGTCTAGACATTCCGGAAGAATAGGACATCATCCAGAAACAGCGTGATTTTGCAGTCGAACTCGGTTACTTTGTGCGATTGCCACGGTGATATTTTGTCTCCCAGGAAGATGAGCTGTGTATGGTGAGCTCTTGAGTACTAGCTTCGCGCTAAACATTCCGAATTCTTAAACGCATCTTTGGAGGCATTATACACCTATCGAAGCTACGCTCTAAACTCACATAGCTTGGGTTCAGATATTTCGCCTTCGGGGATTGCACTGATCCGATCCGTTGATTGATGAAATCCAGGCAGCGGCTGTTGGCCGCGTCCGGATGTGGCGACTTTGTGATTTTTTGAGCCAAAGTACAAAAACAGGGAAAGGTGTGCGTGAAATGATTATGACACAATAAAAAGCGAAGAAAGATCAGACTGCGGCCTTCTTTTGAGTGAGAGTTGAGCGCCCGACAGTTAGAGCGTGTGAATGAAGCGGCGGGTAAGAAGCGGACCCGGCAGAGCTCAATTGTGATTCGGTGGGTCATCCAAAAATAACCACTGGTTATTTTGGCATGGGCTGACAATGGATTCAATTGGGCGGACTCGGAAGCTGCGGCGAGGATGAGAACCAAACGCCAAATTGAGGTGATAATAAACAGGCGCTTACTGATGCGAAAGATTTGTTTGACACCCGAGGTGCAAGAGGTATCGTGGGCGCTGATGACTCGTTGCTAAAAGCACAGCTAAGGTAACATCACACCCACGATGCCCACCACCTTGCCTTCCGTGCATTCATGTCTCAATCGCCAGAACCCAATGAACTTGTCGACGGTATACTCTCCTCAGAAATTGCGCACACGGAGGCATATGCTGCAGGCCCAGCAAAATTCGGGAGGTCCACCTCCGCCAGCGTGCTCGCGGACCATCTCCGCAGGAAGCCTAACCTTGTTGTTACGCTCTTGTTGCTTATTCTGATTGGTCTGCGTCCTGCTCGTCTCTCAGACCAGCTACGCGCCGGCGACGAGGCTGCATGGCTCGACTTCCGGAACAGCTTGATCCAGCGATGGCAGACAGTAATGATAACGACTGGGTTGGTCATGGGCGCGGCTGCGTCCGCCGTCTTCAGCGATAAAGTGGCCGGAGGAAGCTACCTGATGGCGCTAGCCTCCTTGTGCTGTTCTATCGTGGCAATTACGTTTGGGACCGGATTGAGCTTTGTATTCCAGGATGCCCCACCCGGGACTATTGTCGTGAGCCTTACCCCCTCTTCTGACGCGCGGACAGTTCACTGATCGAGGATGTTTTGAGTCAAGAAATTAGCAAGACGCCCGATGCACATGCTTGCTGTCCTGGCCTCTCCGACCTTATTCGCCATCGGCGCCATGTTCTGCTTTTACGCGGCTATCATCGCGCTCGCATATCAAAATCTCGACAACGAGGCGGTGGACATTTTAGCGCGCATTGGAACAACGGGAGGTGCGGCGCTCATGCTCGGGATTTTTGTCGCGTCAATCTGGCTGGTGTCGGATCTGGATACAGACAAGGACAATGAGAGCGCAGTGGAAACGGAACTCCTATCTCGAACATGATTCCGCGACCGATTGGAAAGGTGAAGATGGACAACAGCTTTTGCTGAAGCAGAATGGATTACGGACCGTGCCTCATGTCAACGAATTGAACCAATGTCATCTGGACCCAAAATGAAACAGTCTATACTCACATCGGCAAAAGTATTTATTCCCCTCAGCTGAGCATGGTGCCGAAATAATAATTTCAGCTTCAAAATGAGTGGGGCTGAAAAGGCGGTCGAAATTGACAAATTCAGCTGTGAATTTTCCGTATTTGAAAGTGAAGCCCAAAGTAATGAAATCAGCTGCACTTTCAGTCGGAGCAGAACAATGAGACTCGGCAGCACGGAAACGGAAGGCGAAAACAGGTCCCGTTCCGACAAAGCCGAATTGACGGCCGAATGTTACTGTTTCGGTCGGGGCCGAAAGTGCGGCCGAAACCACAGCTTTCGGCCTAGCTGAAACAAAGGCTTTGAGTTGTATTTTCAGTCCGGGCCGAAACACCAGGACATCCGGATTCGGCCGTCATTTCAGCTGTACCCAATCAGTCGCCGAAAGTTTTGTTGCCGAGTTTTACTGTTTTGACCTGGCTGAAAGTGCAACTGAGAAGGACCTCTTCATACAGTTTCAGCGATGCCTAAATTGCTATTTTCACTCAAGCTGAGTCTGTAGCTGATTTCATCATTTTGAGCCTCACTTTCAAACATGGAAAATTTGCAGCTGAATTTGTCGATTTCGACAGCCTTTTCAACCATATTTGTGTTGAAGCTGAAAGTCTTATTTTCGGCAACATGTTCAGCTGCAGGGAATATTTATTTTTGCCGACCTAACTTCTTGTATACAATAGGCGTGAATTTCGAAATCGTGGCTGACGGGCAAATCAGCACGGTCTCTGGCACGAGTTGCTCTGCGCCGACATTTGCGGCGATAATTGCGTTGATCAATGACTGCCTCGTTGCGGAGGTCAAACCAGTGCTGGATTCCTCACTCCGTGGATCTATTTGACGGCAGTGAAGGCGTTCATCAACGTCACTGCTGAGCACAACACGGGCGATGTCTCCCCCGCGTCATTAGTCAGTTGCTCGGATATGCATGTGTTTCAAGGTGAAGTTTTGATTACTGAGGTCTGAGCAGCCTGCTTTCGACGCTGTTGAGTCTACTGCTCCGCGTTGCACTTTGCGACCGTGGGTAAAAACAACGGACACGAGGGCAAAACGGGTCGTTCGTCCTTTAGGAATACTGTGCTCACGGAACTTCGCAGCGTCATTTTCCTCAAGTGTAAT
The DNA here is from genome assembly GCA_014462675.1 of Mycena sanguinolenta. Taxonomy (NCBI): domain Eukaryota; kingdom Fungi; phylum Basidiomycota; class Agaricomycetes; order Agaricales; family Mycenaceae; genus Mycena; species Mycena sanguinolenta. The sequence goes on along the minus strand of JACAZH010000078.1, from coordinate 128,130 downwards.
TTAGCTTGCTCTGTACACTGGAATAGTTCATTCCTAAAAATAGGCGTTCGTAATTCGGTCTGTGCCATATAAACTACCTGCCTATCTAACTACCTTGCACTTCCCCTGCCGTTAGAAATCGAAATCTACACGTACTGTCAACGAAGAAAATACCCCGTGAACCGCTCTCCTTTGGACTTCAGCGCCCCGGAAGGCTGAACGCGCGGGGAGTGGGAAACCTCAACAAATGACAGGATCACACCACGAACACGTTCAACAAGGCCCTCAAGCAGCAGCGCAGTGCTACTAGCAGGAAGTGATAAACTAACTCAGCATCACATTCAGATTACTGGAATACAGCGCAGACTCGAGCAATTCCTACTTATTCCTTCAATTGAAATCCGTCTGGGTCGGATCCTCCCCAAACACCCGCCGCTACATGGTGTCCGGAAATACCCGCTTATCGAGCGAGCCGTGTTGGTCAACGGAGATGAATCCCCGCTTATCATCTGACGAGCCGTGTTGGTCAACGGCAATGAAGCCCCTCTTATCATCCGACGAGCCGTGTTGATCCACGGTGATGAATCCTCGCTTGTCATCGAACTGGCCGTGTTGGTCGGTGGAGATGATGCCTGAGACCAGGCCTGCGGAATGTGGACTCGGCTTCAGAGAAAATTTGTCTCCGTTACTTAACTTACCTGACCTGCCGCCTGATTGGACGTAGTCAGCTGGCGTCAGTGAGAGATTCGGGGGTGCATGGCACTTACCAATTGGGCCTGCGCGAGTCGAAACCAAAAGAGATACAAGAAACGCAAGGGTCGAGAGTTTGTTCATTGTGATTGGGATTCTGGGGAGAAACTGGAGGACACCTGTGTGCGTTACTGCCTGAATATATACCGATTCCACCTATGTAGGACTAGTCATTCTCTAACTGAGGTTAAATGGCACTGCGGGTTCTGTACGTCTTCTGATAAGTGATAGAGATCAAACTGTGGTGGACGAATAATGTCCACGTATAGAAACTCCTCCTCTTTTCAGAGTCTATTAGAGCGGGAGTGGCGCCTCATGGGACCCCTGTGATACTAGCTACAGCACATACGAGGGAAGACGTTGATTCAAATCAAATATCTTCTATCAACTTTGCAAATGAGAGGGCTGTAAGATGGTTGCCAATATCCGTTCAGTACATGGCCATGATTGAATTTTCGCGGTGTTCAGCGTCCCCTTAGTCTCTAGACCCGATCCTGGGGAGGTCCGCAGGGACGTCGAGGAATGCAAGATTGTGCAAGCACTCCGCCAGCGAGCCGGTTCGCGACAGACATTAGGCTGGAGCCAGATTCAGGACTGCGGCAGGGCGGCAAATGGGATCACAAGGGTCGCTGTTCGGTTCAAGTTCGGGCACTTATCGAACAGACTAATGCGAGTGTGGAGAAGGCCAAGAAATTTTGTGCCGTTGCCAAGTTAAATAATTTGAACGAAGAAGGCAGTCACCAAATCCGTAGACATCCAAGATTGTAGTGGTAGTGGCAGAACTACGATGATTTCGCAAAGTTTAAATGGCAGGATGCCGCCGCCGGCCATGGTTGCCACATCCTCGTTTGAATGCATTGTCCGACTGCCTAATCCTCATCGTCCGCTCGTCTTTCCGCTCTTCCTTGTGCCGCGTGTCGCAGCATCCGTCGCACACTCCTGCCACCTCACCATCCATATCCAGCCTACCTCACCATTATCCATCTACTGTATGCTCCTCCATCTATGTTACAATGCATCAGCTCTTTATCATCTTGGCCACACATGCTTTTCGCACTTGACACGGCTACTGGTAGATCATACCTTCAATGTAACGTGTTTTCTCTTCACCGTGTCGAGATACTTGAGCTCACGAGTGCGTTAAACCCTACGACTTGATTTCCTCAATTACAGGCATTTCGACTGCAAACTTTGAGATTACAGTTGCGTTATCTGGGCATGCCCCTCGTCAATCGTAACAAGACCGGTTCTCGACTCTCGAAGTGGTATCTGTAGTTATATAACAATCCTCCGTGCATGTTGATGCATGTGCAGAAGACCAAGCGTAACAAGAGTCCGAACTTCAACAGTTCCGTCCAGTCGGTGAATGAGCTGTGCCCTATAACAATGTTTTGGGGGGAAGCAAACGCCCGAGTGAGTCCCAAAGTGTCTGGGATATTCGATCGTTAAGTTCAAGAACAAGCAGGGTGTGGAACCACATACCTTCCTGAACAACTTCATCGTCGGAGCTTGCATTTTTGCTTTCGTCGCTCTCTCCGGTGCTAAATTCTGTTCTAGAACTGGCACATTTCTGTCGGCACTAACTTGATGGTCGAATGCGTATTCGAATGCAAACAAGAGGCACCCCGGTGCTCCTGCAGCGAAACGCGCCTCCAGGCAAGAGCAAGAAAAAGGAAGTCTCCGCTTTTTGCCAAGACAGATGCGGAAACGAAGAAGGAAAAAGTATCCGGCGCCCGGCAGAGGAAGCCAGAGAGGCAGTTGTTGTGCGGACACGAGGACCCGCACCCGCATCCACACCGAGTGACGGAATCGGCAAGTCTCGCAAAAGGCGCAGGGGCCGCCGCGCCAAAAACCCAAATGTAAATCCACGGAATGAGAATGCAAAGAAGGCAGGAAGAAGAATTCAAGACGAAATACGGAACTGCAAAGAAAAAGAGACGAAGAAAGAGCACGCACCCTTCGTTCCGAAAGGAATGTCCGTTGTGTTTGCGATGGTGTCGGCACGAAAAAAACTCGCCGTCGACCGTGTACGTTGAGCTGCGAAAGGCGCGCGCCCCACATGAAGGCAGAGGCGCCGGCTCGTCCTTGGTGCCGATGTCAATTTTCTAGGTTGGTCGGGCTATGTGTGCGTTCGCTATGAGCGATAATAAAAGAATTGAAAGGGAAACACGCAAACGCACCTCCAGATCAACATCCTCGTCCGTCGTGATCCTGACAGCGCCCTCGTAGCCCGTCGACGTCCCGGACATTGTGCTCATCGCCGTCGTATCATCGACAGGGTCGCGCTTCACCACACTTGCCCTTGCGCTTTTCGTGCTTGGTCTGGCCTCGGCGGGTAGAGTTGCTTCCTCACTCGACAACGTACCCTCAACACTCTTCTTCCCTTTCGTCGCATTGGTGTCGGTGTCGTCGGCGTCGTCATCATCGTCGTCATCATCGTCGCTACACCAGCGCCGTCCTCATCAAGATACAAAACCCATTCACACGTACCAGCACCATCATCCCCCCTCATGCTCTCATGCAAACTTCAATTCGGGCATCATTGCCCCATTCATCGCAGCGTTGTCCGAAGGACGGTCTGCGCGTGCCGGAGCAGGTTGTCGAGGCGGGAGAAATTGCTTGGAGCAGTGGCATGTGAAGGGGTGTTTCTGCGACGCAAAAAATGTTAGTATACTGGAACGCAAGAAGGGAGTAGACGGTGGGAAGGCAAAGGAGGAGTGCGTGATGCGACAGCGCCGAACCGAGAACATAGGGAGGCGGATACAAAGGAAACGAGGCAAGTAGGGGGGGAAGCGGGCGGGAGCGTAGGCAATACACTGGCTTCAGCAGGGGAGGAGTGGAAGATGAGTGGAAGAGAGACGAAGAGTAGCCAGAGGGCAATGTCTCGCCAAAAAATTGCTGAGACGATACGAAGAGGGCAGAAAGAAATTTTGAAAAGCGGGGGGAGGACCACACACCTATTATGCCTCGTCAATCGCTCCGGCTAAACACCACCCGCACTCGCTGTAGCCGCGACATTGGATGTCTGTAGCGCTTGCCGACGCTGCCGTTGTCCTTCCCTCCGCCGACAGGCCGCTTGCGTCGATGAGACTCATGGATGCGTCGGGTCGAAGCACCGACGCGGTTGGTAGCGCGGAGTGCGTGCCTAGTAACGTCTAGTCGACCAGAGCATGCGGGTTGCATGCGAGCGGAAGGGACGAGATGGCATCAGTGACCAAAGTTGCTGTTAACAATTACGGATGTGATCCTATCACACCGTGACTCACACGTCACTTTCGCATGCGGCATGAGTCCTGAATACCATTTTCGATGCACTTAGGGTTGACTCAAGGTGATCTGTATGTGTAAAGCGAGGTTATTTTAGAGCGCATCAAGTGTGAAGCGATACCTTGGTCCTTCGTATGGGTAACGTGCCCGATTTTTCTCGTTCCTTGGCTGTAGTCTGTAGTTTCTAGGAGAGGAGCGTAGCGAACACGGGGGGTACTACTGGCTCTTTTGTGCATATTTATCTGACTTTCCTGCGCGTTTTATTCTTTCCTCGAGCTCTCTGCTGTGCCTTTACGACGTGGGATTTAGTGATGTTCAGGGCCCGGCTCGGCCTGAAAGCCCGGGCTCGGGCTCGGCTTGGGCGGGCTCAGGCTTCAGATTCTCCAGGCCCGAGCCCGAGCCCTGGGTGCAGGGCCTGAAGCCCTGAGCCCGGGCCCAAGCCCGGGCTTTTTCATAGCCAAATAAAAATAAAAACACTATGCTAGATTACACATGTATGTTACGTGTCTGGAGAAGATACGGGAGGAAGCAGCTCTTAATTGTCTGGGTGGACGTCTATTAAAATGTCCCAGCTAGTCAGCTGCTTGCTCGCGCCAATTCCTTCCCCGGCCATCACCTTGTCCGAATTCTATGACAGAAACGTGATGGCCGTAGCTCAGCCGATCAGTAGTCAGTCTGCATTTGTGAAGTTGAACACGCAGGCAATGGACAATTTTTTATTTAGCCCGGAAATGAGAAGGTTTAAACAGTTTAGTTAATTTGTTTGCAGTTTACAACCCCCCGTGAACTAGCTAAATATATATATCTAGGCCCGGGCTTACCGGGCCTGGCGGGCCTGACATTCCTGAGCGCCAAAGCCCTGTGCCGGGCTCGGCCCGGCTTGTTCAAGCCCGGGCCCGGCTCGGCTCGGCCTGCGGGCCTGGGCCGAGCCCTGAACATCACCAGTGGGATTTCTCCTCTATTCCGTGACTTGCTGGTATCGTCCATCTTCCCTTCCGTTACGTCTCATCCGTGTTCATGGGTGGCTTCTGCCAATGCCTTTCCTCTTAAGTTCATTGTGTCCAATATCGTCCGTCACCTTGCGCGTCTGGCGTATCACTGACACTGAGTTCCAATGCGAAGTCGCGCCAGTGGATGCCGTCTCTTCACACGACTGTTCACTGGGGAACGTCGGCCATACTGGCTGTGGAACAGTCCAGCAGAGGAGCGAAGCTACTCCCGCGGCTTGATTTCCCTTTGGCTCCCTTACATCCCGCGCTGCTCATCCAATTGAACTCTTCGCTTCAGTGTGCGCCTTCCCGTCTCAATTTTTCCTGACCCATAAAGGATGAAAGGGGGTCCTTTCGTTGAAGAAGCGGCATATATTTGTATAAAACCCAAAAATTCAAGGACTATGACGAAATACTCTTGTGCATCACCGCATTCACATTGAGCTTTCTGGAAATTCGGTCAGCTTCGGTTCGAGCGTGGGCAGAGGCGTTGAACTCTCACCTCCAACGCTCAGAAGCAACGGAAGGTAGTGATGGTAGTGCCTGTGTTGACGTTGATGCACTCGCCAGGCGAGTCAGGCCCAAACGTAAACTCCTGCCCAGTGCAATCGCTCCCTTCGAAAAGCTCGACGGTTGCCGAGGAGCCCAAAACCTGTGATTTATATCAGCCATGCTTCGGAAAATCGGCGCAGCTGACCTCGTAGGAGTGCCTGCCAGTGAAATCGAAGCAGGTACCGTCGCAAGCGACGTCGCCGCCTTCGCCCCCATTGCAGGTGTCACCGCTGAAGGCGATGAGGCTCTGGGCATTGACCTGGATGGCCAAGAGGACAGCGAGGAGAGTGCTGGTGAGAGTGAAACGCATTGTAGAGGAAGTACTAGTACTTGAAAAGACTTGGTGGGCCTGGCTCTACCCTCAACTTGTTACTGAATTTATACCCTGAAGAGACACAGATGAGAATTCATGGTGACCACCCCCATGCAGTCAGTCAACTTGCGTCCTACAGCCCATACCGTATCCGGGAATGGACAACTTTGAGTCTGAAAGCTGACTCAGATTCAAACGAAATCGAGTCGCGAGTAGAGTTCATCACCAAACCTTGAATAGGAAACCCTAATGCGGACCAAAGCCCCTCGAGTTTCGTAAAGTGCGTTTTCGAAGTTGCGAGATCGGCGTTTAAGCAAGAGCGTAAATGGACCCATGACTCAGTGGACCTGAATAGAACGGTGACCGGAGGTGTTTGAGCGGGAACATGTCGTACTTCGACATTCAGACGGCCAAAATCCGAATGCTCAACTCGGTCATTCTCTCCGAACGAGGGAAATGATCGCCACGCACAGTGGTTTTCGGGGTGTATTGGGGAACGTATGACTCAGCCGCGGGACGCCGGCGGGCGCTGTTGGTATCTAGTCTGTCAGACAAATATCATTGAAAGACGAGACGTGCGTACTCATACGAGAAAACATATTTGAAAATTACTGACATCTGTTGGACGAGAACCACTCAGCAGGAGCAAAAAAAACGATAGCTCTTCAATCGGCTGCATCTCGACACGGCGGTCTCAATTTGCCGTTATAAACGGGGGAGAAGCGGAGAATTTTCCGACGGGGATAGGGTGATAATTGAAGCTTGTGCACATGGAAATCGGAAATCAACCCAAAAGACAAGGATAAGTACTAGCAGATAATTCTGGATCAGAATGAAACAGAAAGGATGATCGAAGCTTACGTTTGCAAATATCCCTCGCAACTCTCCGCTGCGCAAGCCGACGCTTAATACATATCTGACGATCCAGTGCATTACCTGTGCGCACGACGAAGTCGCCGCCGTTGGAGAGTCGCGCCATGTCCAGCTTAAACAAATTCACGGTTGCGCAGGAAGGAGGGGAACCAGAATGGCTGAAACAAATAACATTGACATGAATCGATACAGGAATGTAAGGCTGAATCACTGAGGGGAGTTGGGGCTTGGTTGCATGGTACCAAGGGAAAGGAAGCGAAGTCCGATCGACCGAGTTATATGTAAAGCCCTGGGTACGGATAGACGGGAGATGGGCAAGAGAGGCTCACGGAGGAATGCGTAGATGCGCCAACGCACACGTACTTGCGCCATAGCGATTGAAAGGCAGCTGCAAGAGAAGAACGGGACGGGAGGAGGGCATAGGGTGGAGGGGGTAACACGGGAGGATGCGGAAGAGGAAAGGAGTGCCGGCGCAAAGAGAACGAATTCGTGGTCATGGAGATACCGGAGGGGAAAGAGACTGCTGAATCCAAATGGAGGGAAACGGCGAGCCAGGGGAGCTTCTAAAATCAAGGAAATGGCGGAGACAGAATGGGGGCGAGATCGACAATAAAGGTGGGCGGAGGACTGAGCGAGGCCCAAGAAGGGAAGAGATTATGAGCAGCGTTTAGGGCTGACGACGGGAGCGAGGCGAGGAGTGTCACCGCTGAGGAGACGACTCGTCCCTGAGTGTGAGTAGCTGGCCGTGCGCAGCTGCGATTTGAACCCTAAGACAGAGAGAGCCGAGGTCGAAACAGCAAGGGCGGGCGTGAAGAGCATAACAGATAGAACGAACGGGAGCATCAGCCCGCGGCAAAGGCGAAGTCTTGACGAGAAAGCGAATTAGAAAAAGGAAGAGAGGATATGGAAAGGAGAAGGCGATGGACGCACCTGATCCTAGCCCGGATTCTGAAGCTCGTGCGCATTGCATCGGAAGTGCGTGACGATCGAAGTGCAGGGCGGTGGCCAACAGGGACGTCACGGATGGCTTGGGGCACGGGGCTGGCGGTGCAGAGTAGAGCTATGTCAGCGCGGGTGTGCACGCGGCGCGCGAGGCAATCTTGTATACGAGACATCTCGATCGATGAATGAACACAGAACGAGCGAGTACCATCAACAGCGATATCCCTCCTGAACACCGCCGTCCATTTCCGAGGCGATGTGTACGACGTCGAACCCACCCGAGGATGGAAGGAAAAGCTGCGAAAGAGGCATCGTGCGCGCTGGCACAAAGAGTCAAGTTCTGGGAGCGAAACGGATCAGAAAAAAAAAGAAAGAAAGATTTGAGAAGGGTTATGACGCACTGGTCAGCCAGTCCGACTCAATCACTCATAATTTCGCCGTCACTTTCGACCACAGAAACAACTGCAGTATTATTTGCGTCTCATCGTGCGCTGGCAGCGGAAGGACAAGGTGCGGATGTGTCTAGCTGGCCATACTCCAGGGCGGAAAAGAGTCGGTTTCAACCACTGACAATCCAAGCGCGGGGCTAGAACGAAGCTCGAGATGGAGGCTGGAGAAGAGAGAGCGAGGCTGTGTCGGCAGCTGCCGCCATCAATGATCGCACGCTCTGCTTGGTAATGACGTTCACGACGATTCACCAGCTCCGCTCGTTCCAGGTTTGATCTTATTTTTCTCGGTGGAAAAATGGTTTCATTTCTAGGACTAGAAAGCTCGGGCTTCGCCCGCAGGACCTTGCCTGAATTCTCAACAATCATCTCCCTAGAAATCTGTTGAGTCTTGCAGTGCAAGATTCGAAAATAGAGTACATACTTGCAACATACTTGCGACTCGTGATCCAGTGTGGCGCGTCGGGATGCGCCGGGACACATCGGTCCCTCCGCTTGGACCACATACGGTATGTCAGAAATTTTCCCTGCGAGTGTTCGCCTATTTGTTCAATTTGTTGGAAGTCGCAGTGAGACGCGATGCGCCGTAGGTATCCGCATCGCATCGAACGGCACGAATCGTGCGGTGCGAGATGCCTGTCAAACACGGCCGTCGGCTTTAGCCCACGTTGGCGTCCCGGACAAATGAGCACGCACGTCGCGAGTCGGAGACACAACGATATCTATGTTCACAGTGCGCAGCGCGGTGTCTGCGCTACAAAGGTGGGCAGCGCTTGCACACTGCACAGCGCGATGCGGCGGAAAGCACACCCGATTTGGTCGTTTATCGGCTTTACCCAAGAGTTTACCGAGTTTACCAAGTTTACGGAGTTTACAGAGCTTTGGTATACTTTCCAAGTCAAGGATTTACTGCGAAAACATTTGTCTTGTTCTGTGATGTTATCAGTGGAAGGAAGGAAGGAACAGATTTCGGATCAGATCGCCTGTCAGGTTTGTGATCATCAGGCTTCAATTATGGGTCTGGAGAGACCTTGACAGGCAAGGTGATATCGCACTGGAATCCTTGTTTGCCTGACGTCGCTGGATCATAGCCGAATTCCTAGGCCGCATCTTGCTCTCGGTGCTTTCGTGACGCTTGCCTTTCTTACAGTTTCACTCGGAAACCGAGACTTTCCTTTCAATTTTCCTGCTAAGAGGAAATATTGCTATTTGCGCCGTGTTTGTCCACAAATATCGCCGGGCCGACCCGAAATCTGCTTGCTGTGTTGTTTCGCGTCAGGGTGACGCAAAATCGCGAAATCGATCCGATTCTTGTGTTATAAAGCGGGCTTCCCTCGCTGACCTCCTTGCAGTATTCGTCAGTTTCTTGTACAAATATCGACCCGCCGCTCCACGCCCCATGTCTTTGATCCCCCATTATCCAGCGACGCCCGTCGCTCTTCAACTCACTGGTGCGGCTTTCCCTTGACCGCCGAGCAACCCACGTCGTCTAATAGAGTAGTCATTCAGAGCCCAAGCAGAAGACAGCGCTGACGCTGGCTCGTGTCAATATCCCTGAGGTGCTCGATGGCCAAGAGGTTTTAATCAAGAATGGCGCCGCTGCTCAGAATCCTGTCGAAGTTGATAATGGCTCTATCGTAAGCGAATAGCTCCTGCAGCAGTTGCTTTCACCCGCTCATGATTCTCCACAGGCTACCCTCCCATGGACGAATTGGGGCGATGTTACCGGTGAGGTTATTGCTCTCGGAAAAGATGTCAAGACCATCCAAGTTGGCGACCGTGTACGATGCAGCCCCTAGAGCTCAAAAACTACGCCTCTGATGATTCCTGTTTCAGGTCGCGTCTTTCTTGTCCCGTAAGACTACTAGACACTCGGGCTATCAGGAGTTCAGCATCGGAAACGCGCCCCAGACTTTCAAAGTATGCCCTCATTTTCACGAGATGAGTTTCGACGCTAATAGCGACACTAGATCCCAAAATACTTGGGATATGAAGAAACATTGTCCATTCCACTCGCTTTGGAGCGAAACGGATTAGAAATGAAAAGAAAAAGGAAGAGATGAGGGTTAGGACGCACTGGTTCACCGCCCCACCTCCGTCGCTCATGATTCGGCCGGAATGCTCACTTTCGCAATGGCAGTGTTATTTGCGTCTCATCGTCCGCTGGCAGCGGGGAGGACAACGTCGGTGCGGCTGCGGTGTGGAGGTCTAGCAATGGTTCAGGGCGGAAGAGAGTCGGTTTCAAGCAAGCACTGACAATCCAATCTCGGGGCGGGAACAAAGCTCGAAAGAGGAAGAGGAAAAGAGAGCGAGGCTGTGCCCGGCAGCTGCCGTCATCAATGATCGCACGCGCCCCTTGCCAACAACGCTCACGTCGTTTCACCAACTCTGCTCGTTGGAGGCTTTGACGTTATTTTCTCGGTGGAAAAACTTTTTTTCAATATCGAACTGGAACCCATGCTCACCTGCTGGTCTCGAATCACTCGAAATCCCGGTATCTGGCTCTCGGTGCTTTCGCGCGTTCGTTTGCTCTCTTTTTATGTAAAAAACACCGTGTGTTTTGCGATACAAATGATCTCTCAGCTGCTCTGGGCCATCTTGCATCTCTGAGCCGTCTTTGTCGATCTGTTCTCGCTCTTGTTCTGTGCCCGACTTCGACACTTACGCTAGAGGATTTGATCTCCTGCTCTCCATAGTGCGGAATCCAGGCTCGCTGCATCTAGTTCTCAGCAACGGACCTCGAGCGGCGTATTCAATTCATCACGCAATCTTCAAACTGTGTCGTTCCGGTGATTATGCTCTCGGGGATTGTAACACCATTCGAAGTATCCCATCTTGCCCAAGCGACCGTATTAACGTGCTGACCTACATTCTAACTTACTATCAGGCTGGAAGTTTTCTCCACGAGCCGGTTCTGTTGCCCCTGAGCATGTGGGTTGGGTGTTTCTCACGACATTCACCTTTGAAATACATCCCTCGCCAATTATTCTGAGCATTCTCTTAGAGTTTCTCCATAGGTATCTACATTTTCAGGTCCATCTCGCACATCATCCCTTCTGGCGAATATATTTCACACTTGACATCAAAAATCGAGGTAAGTGCTTTTCGCCCTATCTCCGGGACTGAGTTGATTCCGAAGGTATGAATTTGCATCACTCTAAATCTGCTTGCTACATCTGGGAAAGTTCAATATTCTTCCAGTCTAGTTGACCCCAACTTCCGCTCGGATCTCTTCGACACCACGATTTCCCTTAATCCTACTCTCGAACCGATCTAGTCCGTATCCCATTTCCTTGTGTCGGTTCACGGAATTTTTACTCGATTCTCCCCCTTGAAACGTCGTTGGCTCAAGGCTTCTGATGCCAAAATTCTTTGCTGGCTCTGGGAAGGGCTGATCGACGATCCTCGCTTTAAGTTTCGAAGATTGGAGCTTTTGTACCTCAACATGCAGACTTCATATATGTTCTTTGGCATCCCTGCCCATCTCGGTCAAATATGTCAGGCGTCCGACCCTCAGAATCAAACATATTCGTGCTGACTGGGCTCCTCTGGACTTCATCCTCTCCACGACAACGCGAGTGGACTGCCTTGTGATCCAAGGCGTCACTCGCGGCCGCTACCCCTCAGAGACATTCTGTTTTGCTGATGAATCTAATTTAGATTTTGTCCAGGCTCACCGGAACACCTTGCATATGCTCCAAAGGAATCTTCACGTGGGACTGAATGAAATGAAGGAGCGGTTCCTTTCAAATCTTTCGCGATTGAAGCTTCACTCATAAATCTAATTTTCATATCCTTCATATGGATCAAATGTGGATCGAGAGCCAGCTGGACGGCTGGACGGCCCTGCTTTTCTTACAGCTCCACTCGGAAACTGGCACTTTCTCCTCGCTTTTCTTCCTAAGAAGAGATATTGCTAAGTATTCGCGGTGTGTCTACTGGGCCAACCCGAAATCTGCTTATCTTGACAGCCTGTCCGGCGTCCGCTCGTCAATTGATAGCAAATTGATAGAGTTTCGGAACACTGTACGTCGTGTGCAGGTCCCACCACATGAAAAAGATATGACGCCCCAGAAATAGCGCTAGCTCTTCAATCCAGAATACATTGAAAGAAAGGCTGCAAAGTTCCTGGACCACGATGGGATTGATATTAGATCGAGATTGTCCTTCTCAAGCAGTATCTGGGGCACACATCTGCTCCGCTTGACGCGTCGTCGCCTGCGATTTGAAGCACACATCAGCGGATCAGGGATATCTCGACGGCCTGTCTGCTCGTCAGTTGATGGATTTTCGGAATCATGTATGTCTGCTTTTCTTTGCAGTGCATGCAAATGAAATTCTGACTCGACTCAAATAACTCTTTAATCCTGGATACATCGAAATTAATGCTGCAAAGATTTTGGACCACCAGTGGATTAATATTACCCTTCTCAAGGAGTATCTCGGCTCAAGGAGTATCTCGGGACTGCTAACGCCCAGCTTGGCTTATCCTCAAGCAGATATCTGAGTCACGTCAAAGCTGAAGCTATGATACTGACAGTCAAACCGAACACCATGCAGTCACCATACCGCGAGTTGCTGAAGAGATCAAGCTACGTACCATAGCCAAAGACTGTTACGAAATTCTTGCTGATTCGGACTCCAACACTGAGTCGGATCTGGAGGTAATGGAAGCCCTCCAGCGCTCCCGGTATTGAAGCGCTGGTCCGCTTTTATCTGGTGCGAGAATTCTTTATATTGTCTCAAGGGTTGTCACATTTTGACATCTCGGGATTCATAGTCCGGCTCGAGAGATCTAGACTCCGAGTCGGAGGCACTCCCTTCAGGCGTCAATCCACTTCTGTCCGGTATATATCTTTCGATACTTTCTGTGCAGGTTAATCAGCGGAGCATTATAGATGACGACAGCGATGAACAATCCCAATGACCCCTGCGAAATTTGCTGTTTCTTTACAATATTCATCCTTTTTCATAGATGGTGACGAGTTCGAGCTGGTGGAGTCAGACACTTTATGGATGAACGATGGTATATCCTTTATGTGCGTTAGGATTTTCGTGCCACTGCCAAGGTCTGCGTAGAGTGCATGAAATACCGTACAGGGCTTGCGAACAATTATCGAATCCATAGTGTTCCCACTTTTTCAGACGTCCAGAAGTCAACCCGTCAAATTTTCTCACGTCAACGCGTACCAGGGCTCCCACGGAGCGCAAACGCAACGCGGACGAGAGTGCCGCCGACCGTGCCTCAAACATACAAAAACAGAAAAAGGTACAGGGTCCGCCATGCAGCGAATCGCAAAATCTGACTTGACATCAACTCAAGTTATCACTGCAACAAAGCAATTTCGTGAGATCAACCTACACTGAGAACATGCGATATTGACGTATTTTACTATTCTCTCTACATCGTAATACAAGTTCTCGACTTTGGTGTTGAAATACACTCTGGTGGTCACATACGTATGTATGCGGGCCAGATGCCGATGCTCGGCATGACAGCTAATTCCGTTGGCGGAATGTGCCGGCCAACACATGGTACATTCTCGGGAATTGTGCCGCCTTTAAGCAGATGTGCCGTGTATAGATCAAGATGTGCGGGGTTTGTAATGTTCCTGCGCTACGGGTTTTGTTCATCCCGATAGATAGGTGCTGAAGCGAGGTTAGCCGCGCGAAGATTCAAAATAACAAAATAACTGCGAGGCTGTCCAACAAGTCATACCGGGAAAATGTTATGTCGCATGAAAATGGTCTCGCCTATACAGGCGCTACCTTGTACCTCATTATATTGAAGCTTGAACAGAACTACATGCAGCATGCGGTCGTTATTGCCTGAACTCGTAGATGACGAAATTTTGGACGTCAGAGCACTTGAATGCGCTATCTGCGCTATGTGCTGCCTGCTATGTTCCTGGTGTACCTGCATTAAAAACATTTTGGAGCACCATAATGTGAAAGGAGAACAACAGAGCCGGCTAATTTGCGAAAGGGAGAGGTCAGCGCCGACGGATATAGGCAAACTTATAAACCAGCGGGAGAAACTCGGCTGCCACGGTTATGTCACCACAGTCACTGGGGTGCCGACGAGTGGAACAGGATAATGAACCGTTTACCGAGTCAGTTCCGGCCCTCAGACTATTAACCCCAGAGTATGATGGCATGGAAATGAGATATACCGCCAGTCCTGTTTGCCCAGAAATACACACAGTAATCGCGCGTGTGTTCAGATTCTGGACACCGACCACACCAACCACTCCCGAATTTGACCAGCATCTGTGGCCGCCTCTTCCAGCTCGACTTCAACGTTGATGCTTCCCTTCGGAAACACTCCTTCCCATAATTCGACCCACGATTCCGGTGAGTGATAAAACATCTTCTGACCATCCCTTCCGGGACGTAAAGACCACCTCAAGCCTGCGTTCGAATGCCCAATGTGCCTGCCGAATATCAAGGAGCCAGGAAGCGGTGAGAGAAGCCCCGCAAGACAGCACGCAATGTGCTGTTGCTGTTCCTCCGTGAACAAATGAAAGAAGGCGGAGATGTAGATCACAGAGACATGTCCGCGTAGTGGTGCTAAAGACGACAGAGAGGCCATGGGTGGGGGTAGTTCCTTTATCTCAGACGGAGTCATGAGTGGGGTGGATGGCTCGAGGAATGCCGGGTCGAAGGCGTCGCCCGCAAGGAAGATAACGGGAAAAGTGATGGGAGTGGACATGAACAGCTCATGGCCGATATTCCAAAACCCTGAATACAGTACATGACAAGTCAATGAGATGGTATCCTTCAGTCTCAGTAAGGTGTACCTTCAAAGATGTCGCTCGCGAGCAGGTTCTGTGTAGGATATCCATCACGAGCGACCTTTCTAATGTCGCTTCCGCCTGAAAACTCTGTTCTCGAATTTTCCAACAAATAGACGGGAGGAATTGGACTCACAGCAACACCCGAGATCCAGGAAGATAGCACCGTCTCGCTCTTTTCCAACCTTGAGGGCTTGTTGATACGCGGGAAGCTGAGAGATAACTGTCCTGGGATTTCCGGTATGAATGAGTCCCCTGCTGCGCCCCCAAAGCGACGTACCGAGCGAATCTGAAACCACGAATGCATGCGAAGCTATGGAGCTAGAATCGTTTGGAACCTGCGGCACGCAAATGCATAGCTTCCGTTTCAGGCCTTACCGCGTACGCCTTTTTCTGAATTCTCAAAACATGGTCCTTTAGGGCATCGGGATCGTGTATCCCAGTCTCCTGCTTGATAAACTCCATGTGCTCCTCCTGATCCGCAGTGAGTTGACGAATAAAGCCGGGTCCAAAACGTGAACCTTGTAAAGCGTGTCGTCTAGCGGTAGGGGCGACATGGCACTGTGAAGAGGCAGTTCTTCGAGGGGATGAGAACTTTCCTGTTGGGTCTTATCTACCCACCATGGGCAGCCGTCCATGGATTGATTCGATTCCCGCGATTTTTATACGAAGAAGAGCGCGGTGAGCCGCTCTCCCACTGTGACTTCGGATTAACCAACTGGATGGTATATATAGAGATCAGACCCATGACTACACCATGAATCACCTTCTTTGACAGAGACGTGATAGTGGGAAGAAAAAAAATAATCGGCGCTTTTAATAAAGTATCGCGCACGACTACAAGGAACGCTCACTCTGAAAGGAGCACAAGACAAAGAGGCGGATTGGATGAAGAGGAAATAGAGGTAGGTCGGGACTCTGCTCCCGGAGCACGTGCGGAGAATGGGGAGCGCATGATCCTCAACGAGAGAACCTTGCTTTCGTACGGCTGATAGCTTTATCGCCAACGACGACGAGGAGCTCTTCAGCGCGCGCGTAGGTCCAGTCACTGTATCTACGGAGAAGACGGGCCCCCGCGCAACACTGTACCGGAGGATGGCGCATCTGAGCACACAGCGCAGGGGTTGCGTACGCGCAATTCGGTGAGAACGCATCCTCGCGGGATGGGAGCGTTGCAGCACTGGAAGTCGTACTTCATGCTGCGTTCGAATGCGCAGGGCGCAAAGACGTCGTAACTCTGAACTCCGTCAATGTCGACAGCGGAAGTGGGGAATGAGAAGGATGGAGACGAAAGAAAAAGAGGAAATGAGAAGCCAGAAAGATAGGGTACGAAATAAGGGATGGGAAAGAAAACAAAGGGAAGCGAAAGAGAAAGAAAAGGAGACGAACCTAGCCACAAGTGTCCCCCGCGCACGGCCCGATCTTCGAAGTTTAACCCGCAACTGTGCGCCGCTCAGGTTCTCGCCGTTCGGAATCCGCGACAACAATTCAAAGCAGAGCCACGGGATCGGGGACATTATGGTGGCTTTCGTTCTGTGAAAATGTGAGCCAGAGCGTAAAGAGAAGGAACTAGGAAAGAAGGATAGAGCCTGGGAACTGAGAAACAAAAAAGCAACACGCACTCGATATTCTAATTGGTGCGACAGGAGACGGCTGGGGCGCACATCGAAGCTGGCAGCTGCGCGAAGGCGATGGGGGGCGTCGGTAGGAGCCTGGGTGACGTTGCGCGACGGACGCGTCGCTGTAACCCCAACAAGCGGCGATGAATTAGCCGGTGGCATAAGCTGAGCATGGGTTTGCGAAGCGAGGCATATCCATTAACAGCGCATCATGCACGATTGCGAGGTGAGACCTCGGGCCCAAAGAGGAATATGGATTAGGGGAGGACAGCAGACGCCCAAGTCATGTGTATTAACAGGCCTTGTGCAATCCACCGGTGATGAATCGGTTTGGAGACCAACGAGTTGCAGCAGCTTGTCCCACAGAGAAACAGGGATTAATGGATCGCATAGAAACATGAACCATAAGCATGAACTTCCGCAAGACATCGAATCAATATGCGGAATTGGGAGTGGATCTTGACTCCCCAGTCGACAAACGACACCATAGAGAGGGTGAGGAGCTCAGAAGTACGACAATCTTCTGCGGAGATCGAAAGCAGGACAAAAAGCTCCATGAGGGGTTCGCCAGGAAGAGAGCAGCAAAATCGTGGTGGCCGTCGGAAGCGAGGGTTTTCTCGGATCAGTGATGACGGCATCTATTGAGCACATCCATCTATGATCCGCGCTCTTTTTCTCCTCCCTGGCGCTGCTCGATTTTGCTTCAAACTGACTCATGCCAATGGCGCTCGTGGGTATAAACACCAACGCAGCCACTCCTACATCACTCTCCCCGCTGCCTAGCTTGATCTTCAAGACCTCGTTCATTTGGATTTCGTGCACCTTGAAATTAACGACTTGCGCCCACGGAACGGCTCGTTACCAACTGATTTAATCGTGGGTCATGGTTCGTTGGCGTTTCAAATGCGCCAGGATCGTATTGACTTCGTTACATCAGGTTACATCCTACTGTTGAATCAGGAAGGGAGGAATTTATTTCTCTGCACGATCAATTTAAAGACCGATATTGTGTGCGCATTTCTTTCTATGAAACCCTTCTTTGCTCAGGATGCTGAATTCCACTCACTTAAACAGGTTTTTCTGGTCACGTACGATCGTTTTCGGCTCTTCTCAGTTAACCTCTTTATAAAAATACGGCGTCCTCTTGCCTTTTTCGGAGGTACAACCTTTATATCCGGTCAGATCATCACAGACCTTGTATCACCTTGAAGAAAGAGTCCAACTGAAATCCGAAATTTGACCGAAATGTGCCGCAGAATGCGGCATGCCGGTAACAAAGGCCCGAACATGCCATAATTCAAATCCATCGACGGAGATAATGCGGCATGAGATGCTAGTGCTGCCGGTCATCTGGATTTGAGTGAAATACGGCACAGTCAATCTTTCTCCATTCCTCGCAAACTGGATCAGTTAGGTATACAATTCAGTCCGAAGATTGGTTGTACATGCATAATTCGTAATAAAATCGAAGGCACAAGGGAAGTATCTGCACTAGCTAGGTAGGTGGGAATGCACCTATGCGGACGTGCAAACAGGCAAGATAATAGGATACAATGCGCTCGGGACGCAGACCTCTTCATACACTGTGATCGTGTTTCTCACGGCAGTGTCCAACGCTGACTGATCAGACGAAATGGTCCCCAACTGAGGCTCGATTGCCCAGCGGGCCTCCTGAGGGATCACATGGATCAACGCAAATGCGAAAGACTATAGTGTATCAGGAATCTGCATCAGATACATCAAGGACAGCATGACGCACGTCAATGGCGGCTTCGAGGCTGCGCAGAACAGCTGCAATGGGCGCAGTGACCTGGAATTGTGCAAAGATTGAGCATTTGCAATTGCCAATGACGGTTGCGAGCAAGTCCTGGTGGACTGCGACGAACTGCAGGCAAAGTCGTAAGAGATGGGTGGGCATCAAACAATACGCACATTATTCAGGGCCGTGATCAAAGAAACAACAAGCATAGTCAGAGTATCTGGCCTGTTTGGAGGCAGCTCTGTCGATATCACTACTTCGGGGCAGCAGGTTGTCGCTGCTATCAACCTCGCTGCCAATATTTCCCAGGAACAGCAACAGTGTTCTTACTCACTCTCGACGTCGACCGAGGGTGCTACAGTCTAGACCATGAGCTAGGGGTTTGCAGAGAAGCTTGAGCTCGAGTGAGCGTTGGAATGGAACGAAGATGCCCCCAGACCTTGTGCATGCTACTCATAGTCTGGACTGTAGCAACCTTGGTCGATGTCGAGAGTGAAGTAAGAACATCATTGTTGTTCTGGGAAATATTGGCGACGAGGTTAATAACAGCGATCTATATCGAGTGGGAGCGGCCGCCGTCGCTCCCAGACGCAAAATTGGACCATGACTACAGGCGTTTGAACGGGCTTGGTTCGGGCCGAATGCGGCAGCATTGATTCTCTACTTCGGCCGATGAAGTGAACTTGGAACGCGGGATCACATCGAACCAGATCGAAGAAGCAATTTGAAGTTGCAAGTTTGCCACGATGGGACCGCCGTCGTAAGTGGCTGACAGTTCCTTGATTTCTGTGATTTCTGCGATGCACATGGATGGCGGCATCAGATCGTGGATTCAGAATTGACGGGTGTGCTCGATATCATGCGTGCATTCGCACCATCTGCCCAGAGCAACCGCCCTTCGAATTCACTTCTGTTTGGGTGTGAGGCCGATTGTTTTCCTTCAGGTTGATGATAGTATTATTAAACAAGACGTGTTGCCTTCCGTCAATTCCCCATTCCAATTCGTAGTCTTCCAATACTTTTATCAGTTCCGTAGAAGTGCGATGAACCGTGCAATATTTCGGAACAGGAACTCAAAGCGAGCGGGTTATCTCATGCGCCGCTCTCAGCGCAGATATCTCGGTTGGCGCTGGACGCGTTCATCTGCTCATCTATTATCATTTATTTATACCCTGTTTCCCAGGTCAGTATCAGGAAGATCACTGCACTATTTTCAAGTTTTTTTGATAGGTTCAATTTCCTTTTTTGGACAAATTTTCGGCATTTGCCGACGTTTTTGCAAAAACGCGGCTCCCAGAGCCTTGTGACCGTGACCACAAGTCAAATAGGTCGAGTTCAACCACCTGGAACTGAACCTGCGGATAGTAGTATGGATGGACTCTTCAGGACACCTAGCTGCAAGTTATTCTGGCACGGCACTGTCGCCGCTGTGTAGTCGACATCAGATTCGGAGGCATTGTTTCTGTGAACGATAAGTATGTAAACATCTGTGTGAGGAGAATCGGCTCAATAGTGAAATAACAACATGTCGCTAATCCGTACTTGTTTGAGGAGCTCCGCCAGAACACCCGAGAAAGAACGCCATAGAGTGGATTGTAGGGGAGCCAATGTTGACCGCTGTTCGTAGCTAGTACTGTGATGAGAAATACGGGATGCAATACCAAGAGAACACGAGCACATCGAGTCAGCCAGACGAGACTCCGCAGATGATGTACAACGAGCGGAGTAAAACCGTACCCCTTGTATAAATCAAGTACAGCCAGGATTGAGTCCGTTGATACGGATAGATTCGTCGAGAAACCAAGAGAAAAGTTCGAAAGCTGGACGAGCGGCGGGTGGATAGTGAAGCAAGGACTGCGCAGTGGCTGCAGGGCGAACAAGAACAGAAAGGCCAAAAAGACACAGGTCGGCGGAACAAAATCATAATCGCGGAAGCGGGACGGACCGTAAACAAGGAATGGCGTGACCATGGCGATAGATGATTGGGCAAATGCGATGCGATCGTGCAAATGTGGAACCTGGGCCAACGGGCGTGGATATAGCCGCTGGCGTTTATGCCACGATAAAGAAGGACCGATTAACCGAAGGAAAGAAGGGGGCAATATATTATCTGGGAACAAAATCCAGATGGAATAGCGATGAGCTGGCGTCCACAGCTGGCTTTGACCTCAGGAAAGGCTAGAGATGCGAACCGAAGATGTCTGATGTCATGGCGCATGCGCTGGAGCATGTGCGCACAAAAATGCTGCAAAGCCAAGCTCAAGATTGTGGAACATCTTGGAAAATCAATATTGCAAGTGGGACATGCTGAGGGTGAAACGAAATTTGAAGGGCGAAGAAACGAAAGGACGCGAAAAGAAGAGGACAAGAGAAAAAGAGAAGCTGCATGTATGTTGCAATTGATGGCCATGGGACACATACCACGGAACAACCCCGGAATGAAAATCACCACGGGGATCAATCAGCCGTGGGGATGAATACGATGATCTAAAGAGTTCGGCAGGTAAATTAATTTGGTGATGAATCAAGGTATGCGCGGATGTAAGCATGAGTTTGGGCAGGAGAATAGATAGATACTTGAATAGATAAGATGGGGGCGTGTGGTGGGTGCGCTGTGGGTACCCTCGCTTCTCGTTCAGCACTGGCGTGCTCTGATACTATCCCGCACACAATTATGCTGAATCCCGATACAACACCTCGAGCCTCAGCCCCCGCCGCGCAACGCACGCATGCACAAGCTCAAGCCGCGAGGTGTGGTACGGAGCGAGGACATTGTCCTGGTCCGCAGAGGGCGAGGACAGCGGGGTGGAGGCGGTGATAAGGCGGAGGGAGGGGTACCATTTGCTTTCTTCGTGCACAGACGATATGGATGTCGGCAGCAGCATAGATGGTGAAGAGGATGAAGAACTGGGCGCGGGGGAAGAGAAGAAACCGAAATCAGGTGGGGCGAGGAAGTACAGCAGGTATTCCGACGGGGCGGTGAAGGATGTGAGGCGGGGGAGGAACGTTTCTGGAGTCGGTGTCGTTTCCTTGTTCATGTTCGTCTTGTATGAGGCACGAGCGACGGCGGCGGCAGCCTTCGTGGAAATCCCCGGCACGAGTGCGCCAAGGGCGCTGAAGTGCCGTAAATCCAACACCATTACGCTGCTGTGCCTCACCAGGAAATCCTCCAAATCCGGGACCGCGATCGCGCACTGTGCACCCAAGTGCAACTCCTCCAGGTTCGCCAGGGTGAGCAGCGGGAGGATTAATGCCCAGTCGTAGTGAAAAAGATCGATATTTTGAAGCGATAATGAGGTGAGCGGCGACGAGTTGAGCGTGTGGAGCGTCCAGGGGAAAAATGTCGCGTGGAGAAGCAATGGGGCGTGAATCGAAAGCGTAGTGAGGCGCGGTTTCAAAGAGACGGGCAGGGCAATGGGTGGCGGGCAGAGAGTGGATTGTATCTCGACCACGGTGTGGATGCTGGTGCTGCTGTGGGACGAAGGCAACGGTGCAGGCACAACCCGCTGCCGATGCAGGCAGGAAAATGACGCGAGCGTGCGCCGCAGGCGCTGTGCAATCGTCGTTTTTCTGGCGCTGGGTGTTTGTGTTTCGCTGGGCGTATGTGTTTCGCTCCTCGCATTCGCGTTCGCCTGCGCGGTGCCGAGGAAGACGTGCGCGAACGGGCGCGGGTCGGCGCCGTAGGTGTCTTCCGGCCCACTGTACACTGTCACCGCGCAATCGCCCCGCTCCACCACGGTGTTCAGAACCGCACACACGGCCGCTGACCGCCCGGAGTGCCCCCTCGCCGAGTGCCCAGTAATATAGGGGTTGAACCGCAGATGCCCCAGATACTTGAGGCGAATTGCCAGCGAATTGAGGGTGCGCACGGCGTCGAAGATCTCTTCATTATCCATAAAGGCGTAGCTGCTGTAAGTTCGGAAGACGACATCGAGGTCCTCGATCGACGTGACAGATGACGCCATGGCAAGTACAGGGAGGACAACGAGCGTTTTGCTATTGAAACTGAGCGCAGGAAGGAGGCTGTCGAGGGAGAGGTTCGGGGGCGCAATGTTGTAGCGCGCCAAGACCGCGGGGATGAGCAGGAAGTTGAGCCGTCTACAGGTTGCAGCGAGATGAAGCAGGGTGTCGTCATCGAGGCTGGCAGAGACAATGAGCACGAGCTCGTTGGGTAGGTCAAGCAACGAGACGGCGCTCGTCATCGTGGGCGTGGCTCAAGCGAACGACGTGGCGAGTTACGACAATCAGCGCCATCACTGTGGCGGTGGCCCGCGTCTCCTCTCAGCCTCAACAATTTGTCGTCCAGACGCCCTCCGCTGTGCCCATTCCCACGCGCGTCCCATTCTGCGTGGCGATTCGGGATGACGTGGGATGGCTCCTCCCGCATCCCGTATAATGCAGTGCATTAGACTCGACAAAAATAAGACACGCATCTGATTCTTGCACGCATCAGAGATGAAGCTGACACTGAATTGCTGCCGGTGGGTCAGATTTGGTTCGCATCCGGCGGCTAGGAAGTCATAGACCAAGGACGAAGGAGCCATCGTCGCTCAGTGTCGTCGTCGTAGGGAAGGAAAAAGTGTTGCCACGCTGATAGGATCAGTCGGCGCGATGGCGGCAGATGGGAAGTCGCGTGACCCCTGATCACCTTCGCTTCCGCTGCCACCTTGCTACCAGCTCAACGCTCTACTGTACCATTTCGATCGTAGGTTCAGTCGTCTGGTCACCAAGACTCGGAAAATGATACCGTAGCGATCTTGGATCGTGCATTCAATGGGCTAGTAGCATTGCGCAACTGCGTATTCCACCCGATTGTCACACATCGCTTCCACTTCTCTTAATAATTCGTTTTGTTGCCAGGATTTGTTTCTCGGCCAGCACACGAATAGGCCCTGCTCGTTTGGTTTTCCTTCCGTCCTCGTCATGACCCGACGACATCCACATTGGCTCTCAGATAGACAGCAGCTCGGCTCCGTCGAGACGCCAGTCCAAGAGGGATGTCGCCGCTAGTGCCACTCGCTCTCCGAGTGTCCATTCATCGGCGCAGGCGCATCCCGCATCCAAACGTGCCTCGCGCCCAATGTCGGCACCCCCAGATACTCCCCGAAAACAACCGGAACGTCGCTTTCGGTCGCCCAATCCAGAAGAACACTGTCTTGCACTTGCATTGTGACACGCTCCCGACGCAGTGCTTACGAGCTTCAGAATCTGAATAAGAGATGGTATATATATCTCCTTTTATCTCTGCCTTTCCTTTCCTTTTTCTTATTTGTTTCGCCGTCAGGACTTCGCCATGGTTGGCCCCGGGTGACAGCTCTGCACCACCCGCCACTCTCGCCCCAATCACCGACGACCCGAATGCAACGGCTCGTCGGTGGTAGCAGCCGTCCAGCCGAACCTTCTCCCTTCCCGTCATCTACGCTCCGCGGTCCGTCGTTCCTTCCCGCCTCCCGCTTCTACCGGATTTTTGGTTGCGCCCATTTCGATCTGCCATTGGCTGACCTTCATCGCTGGTCCACCGTCAGGTTCTTGTTATTCCATCCCATTCCTCGCATTAAGCAATCTCCCTCCCGTTTTCCCCTCCGAAATCTCCTTCACGACGATGCTATCACTTGGTTCTATGCCTGGAGCTGGTCGCTTCCGCGGAACGCTACGCGATCTATGTTGTCTGGATTCACGGGCCCCGCCGTGGCCCGAATGAAGGTAGCCTGCCTCTCTCGCTCTTGTCGTCTGGATTCACAAATACTTGTAATTTATTTTTCACCTGACAGTTACCTATCCCTCCGTGACGCTCCCTCGCCCATGTCCGCTCTATCTATACGCCAAGGCTCTATATACGACTTGCCTCCGTCGGATATCCCACTTTCTCTCTCGGTGCCTATTGGTTATCTCTATTCTTGTATCGATCCGCCTTTTTTAATGTTATTTGTCTGCTGCTTCCTTCGTGCACAACCGTGAATTTTTTTAGACAGAACATGTCGCGGCTGTCCAACAGCAGCGACTTCTTCGTATACACAGGCACTGCACAGGATCGACAGATATGCAGGCACTGGCTTGCGCAGCGGGAGACTCGTGAGGGATATTTGCAAACGTAAGCTTAGCTGCTCTTTTCCGTTTCATTCTGATGTCAATCGTTCCAGAATTATATGCTGGTACCCATCCTCGTTCCCTGGTCGATTCTCGAGTTCCATGTGCTCAAGCTTTAATTGTGACCCTTTCCCCGTCAGAAAAATTCTCGTTTCTCCCCGTCTATGGCGGCAAATTGAAACTGCCGCGTCGAGCCGCAACCGGTCGGAGAGTCGCCGTTTTGTTTTCTCCTGCCGAATGATTCTTGTCCAACCGACGCCGGAAACTTCCAACTGGTATGTTATCTGGTATGGGTACGCCCGTCTCATCTTTCAATGTTATTTTTCTGACAGACCAGATACCAACGGCGCCCACCGGTGCCCCGCGGCCGAGTCATACATTTCTACTATACCCCGACAACCACTGTGCATGGCGATCATTTCCCTCGTTCGGAGAGGATGCCCGAGGTGAGTATTCAGATTTTGGCTGTCTGAATGTCAGAGTACGACATGTTCCTGCTCAAACACCTTCGATCACCGTTCCGGCCATGTTCGTTGAGTCATGGGTACATCTACACTTTTGCCTAAATGCGGATGCCGCAACTTCGAAAACGCACTTTACGAAACTCGAGAATAAATATGGGCCAGGCTTTGGTCCCCATTTAGGGTTTCCCGTTCAAGGTTTGGTGATGGACTCTAATGTAGGTGCCGAATCAGCACGACCACGACTCATCTTTATTTGAATCTGAATCGGCTTTCAGACTCAAAGCTGTCCGTTCCCGGATGCGGTATGGGCTGTAGGGACGCAAGTTTACTGACTGCATGGGGGTGGATGCCATGAATTCTCATCTGTGTATCTTCAGGTCTTCAGGGTATAAATTCAGTAACAAGTCGAGGTTAGAGGCAGGACCCACCAAGTCTCTCAAGTACTAGTACTTCCTCTACAATGCGTTTTTTTTTTTTTTTTTTTTTTTTTTTGTGGAACGCTGCAACGCTTGACTGCCGGCTTCTGGTGATAGCTTGTAAGGCTACCCTTCCGTCACAGGACATTGATCGCGTCCGTGACTTCCGGGCCGACATAGTCGTCCACCTAGGCGCGCTGATTGAGGCCATGGACTTGGAACCTGGCCAGCCGGTTTATCCTACCACCCGGGGGAGATGCGCAACCGCACTCGTGCCCGAAACATCGCGACACGGCGTGTGGGGCTCCGGGTTTACCATCTCAGGGAGTTTGCTGCACGCAGCTCACTCCCATCATTGATGGTCACCCGATACCCACTAAAACCCCGGCCTCCCTCGTCCAGTCCTTGGGGAGATTCTTTTCATTTCTGATGACATTTTTCCAAGTTTCGAGTATTAGTTTCTTATCCAGTGCTTTCTTCCCGTATTTCTTAACATCAGTAAGTAGCCTGTCTATGTTCAGACGGTTGTTTATCATTTTTAGCCATCGGTTTTCTATTTCTCGCAATGTCGCGGGTTCTTTGCCTTGAATCACTCTCTCGCACCTCAGTCTCCAGATGAGGTGTGCAGATTCTGAGACGACGATTCGGTATAGGCGTGTTTCGCCGTTACTTTGACGTTTGATCGCCGCGCATGTCATAATTTGGCTTGGCGTAGGTGTCGGTAGGTCCTCGCCTGTCTTCAGTTTCCAGAGCTTACTGGCCCATTCCCAGATTTCTTTTTGACCTGGAGCGTCGCATTTCGTGAGTATATGTTCCATGGACTCCGTCATTCCGCAGATTGTGCACGTTCCTTTTTCTTCATGGCCGCTGATCTTTTCCCAGTGTTTGCCCACCTTGTAACCATCGTGTATGAGCATCCATAGGAAGAAGCGGATATTCCTCGACACATCCTTGTGTTTTGTGGATTTCCAAATCTTAGCATCTGTCGGGGCTTCCCCTTCAACGTCCCCAATTGCTGCCCGGGCGTATGCGAGGTTTTTCTCGGTTGCTTTGCGGTTCAGTTTAGCCTGGTATGTGGCTTTACTCATCTTAATTTTCCTTATTATTTTGTACGCGGAGGATTGTTTTAGTGCCTGCAGCTTGGCTCCAGGAAGCATTAGGGCGGGGTTGGGTTTTAGGTCTATTTCATCCGGTGTTGCTTTCTCGCTGCCTTCTCTGGCTAATCGATCTGCTTCCTCGTTTCCGTGGTTTCCGGCGTGGCCTTTGACATATGTCAAGGTGGTTTTTGCCTTCCTTTTTCGCAGGTTCGTCACTGTTCTCTGGAATAATTTTGGATTGGCGGTGTTATAGAACCCATGGTCCTCCCATTTCTGTAAGTTTTTCGTCAGGCCGTCTATTGTAACTTTGGAGTCGCTGAAAATTTCCATTGGGGTATTGGAAGGGCATGCGTCTGTTGCCTCTTTGACGGCCAGTATTTCGCCTGCATTGTTCGTGTTTCCCACGTCGTTCGGGAGGCGGATTACTTTGTTTCTGGGGTCATCATTGCCGAAGAACACTCCCGCGCCTGCTTGTGCGTCCTCTTTTCCGTTTCGGATCGCAGACCCATCCGTGTAGACGGTAGTGGTTTCGGCTGCGGCGTTCTGGTCATGTCTTGTGTCTGGGGCTCTCGTCCGTAAGTTCCGTGTGTGTCCTTTCGTGAAGATGCGGAACGTGTCCGCTATTGTCCCATGGGTGGTGATCTTCGGGTCAAAGTCTATTGACCCCGATTCGGGGTCGTTCTGTGGCTCCTGATCCTCTTCATAGTCCTCTGGTTGCGGTTTCCTAGGGTCCCATTTCTCATGTAGCGCGTCCAGGAGTTGCCTTGCTTTGGCGAAGCACGAGTCCGGTGATTTACAACCTGAGGCCTCCCGGGTGTCGCGGCATGTTTCACATCTGCATCTGTTGGTCTGCTTGTGTCTCGGTGCGTCTCTTTTCCTTCCAAATTCAGCGGCATCTCTGACTTTTAGGATTTTATGTTTTTCCCTCAGGCAGCTCACCACCTTTATTCCTGTGTTATAGACGGATCTATCCGCGTACGACTTGCGGTGGTACCATATTGGCATCTCATTTTGGATATCGCGCGATACAGCCATCGCATCCATGTCTACACCGTGCTTCCGTCCAGCTCTCATCATCTCGGCTAGATCCTTCCCAACTGAGGCGGTGGATCTCTTCGGCGCCCAGGACTGTAGGTACGCGTTCATCCTTAGTTCTTCGTGGACTCCTTTCAGATCTTTGCTATCAATTTTAGCGGCTAGGATTTCATCTGCTACGAAGCACCACAGTGGGCGGTCAGGGCCAAAATTGAGGTACGTCTTCAGCCATGTTACGGTGATGGCCTCATTTCTTGCTAAAATGTCGAGGAGGTTCTTTCCTCCCATGTCTGCTGGGGCGTACACAGTTTCCTGGTTGACTGTAACACTCGTTTTCTCAGCCCATAGGAAGTTTCTTATTCTTTTTTCTAGCTTCTTTTCGATCTCCTTCGGCATGCCTTGTACTGTTGCGAGGTATTGTGTCATCCCTCCTACGACCATCTGGATGATCAGACGGCGGCCTTCCATGGTGGGGTGGCCTAGTTCCCAGCGATCCAGGGCTTCATCTATCTTTTCAAGGGTGCGTGTCCAGGTGCTTATTTGTTTGACGTTGTTCCCGACCCACGCCCCTAGTGTTCGGATGGGTTCCCCATCCTTTGCGATCTTATTGCAGTTTGCAAATAAATTGGCACAGCCGCAATTTTGATGCGATTTGAGTAGCCTCAGTAAATGATTTCTTTCTTGCTCAATTCTTGGCCGCTTCCTTCGAGTCTATATCCTAAATTTATCGTTTCGAAGGGCGCTTCGAATGGTACCAAATTTGTAGGGTCTTACGCAAAACTGAAAATCTCCCTAACCAGCAACCAACCGTTCTCGCGGAATTTTATCCAACAAGAGCTGGAACTTTTTGCGTATTCTGAGCAGCAAGACCTGTAGGTAGGCCTCTCAATTACATTCTCCCGAACTTTCAGCCAATTTGGTGATTAGACGAATCAGCTGCGACGCGACCAAAGTCCGAGTCGCGGATCAATTGGGTGACCCGAGTAACGCTTCACACTGTACCTCTCTTTCCCTCGCGTCTTTCTCTCGTGGCGAACGTAGCCTACAGAGGCATTGTTCTGCTTCCTCCTCTGTTCGATTCAAGGCCAAACTCAGTTACAACATGGACGGGAGAGCTCGGGAGGGTGTTTGGAACGAGTTCGAGGATGGTACATAACTGGGGTGCTAATGGTGCGATCTTATGTATGCAATGATTCTCGTGGCTTGTGTCTTTCGCACGATATATTTGAGGTGCTTTTCAGTGCCTGCGGTACCCCATACATCCACTGGGCTTTCTATTGTTGGTCTGAGCTATGGCTGCAAAACGGGTGTGACGCGACCTGATTCATGAGCAACGTTTGACGCGTCGCCGCGCACGCACTCATGGCTGGATCCTTCTGAAAGTTGGGGAGGATGTAGATGGCACCTATGGCGACTTTTTACAGCTTCTGTAACATGCTGAAAGATTTCATTTGCATCGTATAAAATTCGCGCGAGCACCAGCTATTTCTGAAAAGTGGAATTCTCAATTTCCTCCAATATCGTACAAATTTGGTACCATTCGAAGCGCCCTTCGAAACGATGAATTTAGGATATAGACTCGAAGGAAGCGGCCAAGAATTGAGCGAGAAAGAAATCATTTACTGAGGCTACTTAAATCGCATCAAAATTGCGGCTGTGCCAATTTATTTGCAAACTGCAATAATGTGTTCCGGGATCATGGTCCCCGCAATTCCGTTCACAAACCTGTTCATTCTTACTCTATCTCGGTGATCCACGTTTCCTATCGGGATCATCTCGGTTTTGCTGATATTGAATTTAGCGCCGGCTGCAATGCACCACTCATCCAGTATTTCTAGTAGGCTGCCAAAGTCGTCATCAGCGTCGAGATATACCATTGTGTCGTCTGCGAAAAGGGTAGCAATCAATTTTTCCTCTTTCCCTTTGATTTTAAAGCCTTTCAGGTTGGACTGTCTTAGCGACTCCGCTAGGGGTTCGATTGCTAAGTCAAACAGCAGACAAGACAGGGGGTCTCCCTGTCTTACGCCTCGTGTTACTCTAAAAGGATACTTACTCTTCTCGCCGTTTATCATGACGTACGTGAAGGCATCGTTATACAGGGCTTTGACTGTGTTAATAAACTCTTCAGGTATGCCATAGCTGGCTAGGGCCTTCCAGAGATAATCGTGTTCTATCTTATCGTATGCTTTTTCTTGGTCTAGGGCTACGATCACCCCGTTTCTCTCTTCGGCCTCTGCAAGTTCAATGACTCTTTTGGTCAGCCATATTTGGTCTCGTATCTGTCGTCCTGGTACGAACCCAGCTTGATTTGGATGTATCAAATCCGGAGCTATTTCCGCGAGCTTTAGAGTGAGTGCTTTTGAGAAAAATCTTATAGTCTGAGTTAAGGAGGGATATAGGTCTGTAGTTTGCTATATTCGACTTGTCGTTTTTCTTGTACAGGGGGCACATCCAACTTTCGGAGAAGCATGTACCGGTAACCATGCCATGGGTCTCAATGTCGTTGAACACGGTGAGCATTACCTTCAATACGTCAAAGGCTGGTTTCTCTTCTTTTCTAGCAGTCTGGCATCGTGCATCCAAAACTTTCCATACTTCGTATGTTATTCCATCGAGGCCGGGTGCCTTGCCGTTGGCTGATTTGCGGAGGGAGGACCGTACATCCTCTATTGTGAGCTTGTTTTTTAGTGTTTGTGCTTGTGCTTCATTTACTTTCCTGGCAGTTCGGCTCAGGATCTTGTTGACCGCCGCTTCTCTTACTTCAGGTGGTGTGTCGGGTCTATCTGATTGTAGTTTTTTGTGGTAATTTTTTGCAATCGTAGCCATGGTCTTCGAGTTTTTCTCGTATTTTGGGTCTCCTTCCTCGCCGATATTAGTCTGTAGCCTGTAGATGATATCTCGGGGTTTGTTGGGCTTGTTCGTTTTTGTCCAAAAGGGTCCAATCACTTCGCCTTCGAGTCTGTTGCGAATCTGAGTGTTGAGTCTCGTATTTCGGTGTCTTTTCTTCTCGAGGGCTGCTATTTTTTCTAGTAGGATGACGCTCGATAGTTTTTGTTCCTCTTCTGTGATCTCGGAGTCATTGTTAATTATTTCTAGCTTGTTCTTCAGCTCATCTATTTCCACCTGGATTTTTGGGATCGTGACTTTTGCTCGTTCTCGTGCAAACTCACGTATATCGTCCTTAAAAGCCTTCCAGAGCGTCTGTGGGTTTCTCTCGTTTGTTCTTACTCCCCACCTGTTCAGTTCCTCAAGGTCTTCTTGGAGTTTTATTCCCTTCTCGAGGATGTATTGTGAGAGCTTTTTGTCCTGGTTCAGGTATGCTGGCCATACCCATCTACCGTGTCCCAGTTCTGGGGCATCTTCTGTGGTAATCTTGACGGAGACCATTCGGTGATCCGTCTCTATTCCCACCGTTTCTATATCCCACTCGAACGCGTGTTCGAAAATATTTCTCTTTACATAAATGCGGTCGATTCTGGATTGGGCACCTCCTTGGGTTTCGGATTGCCTGTAGGTGTAGGCTCGCGTGGTGGGGAAGGTCTCTCTCCACCCGTCTACTAAGCCAAGGTACGTTTTTAAATCGTCTAGAGCCTCCATCGGGCCATTGTTTTCTACTCTGTGCGGCAGCCTGTCTATGGAGTCTTCAACCATATTGAAGTCCCCTCCCAGTACGTCTGGTTTTCGTGTATTCGGGTGATTTTCAAACCATGTTTTAATTTTCTTCCAGAAGCTTGCGTTTTCGCTCGGAGCGTTCGGTGCATAGATGCCTAGTATGGACAGGGGCGAACCGTCCACATTCTCCATCTCGGTAAGCATCGCGCGACCCTCGTCTATCTCATATGTTTTAACCGTACCAGTTTTGACAAGATTTTTATTTAGTACTATTGCAACACCTTTTGCGTTGGCCGTGCGAGGATGTTTTGTGTAGTCTACTCGCAGTTGTCTTTGGAAGAGGCTGTCAATCGCGGCCTTCCTATCTTCGTCTAGGTGGGCTTCCCCCACAATCATTGCTCCAATTTTCTTGGTTCTCATGATGGTCCACATTTCGTGCCATTTGTTATCGTCATGGTTAACATTTGTGTTCCCATGTCCCCTGATGTTGAGCGCTGACACTTTGATTGCAGCTTTCATGTTCTTTTTTGTTCCACGGCCAGTAATTACACCTCGTCTGTTCTGGCTCGAGTTGGCTACCGGGGGCGGTGGTGGTTCTGGGGGTGGTGGGTGATGTTCCGTAGGCTCGTCTGTCCGCATTTGGTCTCGGCGCATTTCAGCTATATCTTCGTCCCACTCCCGTTGGTAGCGCGCCATGCGCTCCTCCTCCGTTTCATCTTCAGGGGGGAGCGGGCGGTTTAGTGGTCTGTATAGCGCGTTATTGGGTGTTCCACCCTGGGCTGCGGGGTCATGCAGCATCGCATTATCAGCGATTTGTTCCGGTACTAGGAACGGGCTGTTTCGGGCCCGAGGCGTATCCTGCCTCAGCGCTTCTGTCGGCGCTTGGGTCTGGTTCTGACCCTCCTGTGCAGATCGATGCACAGGTTGTGTTGGTTGCCGCCTTTCATTGACGTCTCGGGATATGCCTGTCCCCCGTTGATTTGGGGTTGGGTTTGCCCGAG
This sequence comes from Mycena sanguinolenta, assembly GCA_014462675.1. Taxonomy (NCBI): domain Eukaryota; kingdom Fungi; phylum Basidiomycota; class Agaricomycetes; order Agaricales; family Mycenaceae; genus Mycena; species Mycena sanguinolenta. The sequence goes on along the minus strand of JACAZH010000078.1, from coordinate 96,135 downwards.
TCATCTCCGGGCGACTTCCAACACCATCCCCTCCCGTCGAACGGCTTTCATTGGTTGAGCTGGTGCCGGTGGCGGAGCACCTGCTCCCTCCAGCCGACGACGTAGCTGCACCTGTACCGGTATGTCCACCGTTAAAATATGTTTCGTCAAGGTTAATGAAAATGCTCGCGGGGGGTGCAGGAACCACCGAGGGCCCGCTAGACCTACAGTGGGAAATCCTACCTTTGGGGGTTGGCATCGCTAGCTCGCCTTGCTTGCTGGGAACAAGACGCGCTGTACGACACCATGCCAGGACTGCTGGCCGGCAGACCCCGACCTAAATAGGTCCTGCCGTTGCGGCGTCGCGTGCACAAAGCCACCGTGAGGCGGCTTTGAACTCGCAACGCATGTCCCATCCCGCTTCCTTAACGCTTGTGCGTGATCAGTGGGTATATTTAGGCGGGGTAGGGTTGCGCGTGTCTCCCACGCGACTTCTTCCGGTCCCAGAACCAGGTACAAGTTTCACACAGTGATGAACAAGGGAGGGTGTGGATTCAAAGTATCTACTTACACATTGTAAGTAATTGTTTTCAATGCGAAAGGAGCGGTGCAGGTGAGTTTCAAAGTACGTATCATAAAGAAAGTTTTAGTTTCCTCCACGTCCCCGCGCGCGTCCACGGGAGTAGCCTCGGGGTTGGCCACGTGGCGGTCTCCATGCTCCACCTCCACCTCTGCCTCTGTTGGGCTGGGCAAGGAGGCCCCTCAGTAGCATCCCGGAGTTAGCCTGTAGGTCCCCAGAAGTCTTTGTGTTTTGCAGGGCCGCAGCCGGGCTCGTAGTGGTCTTCGTGCTTGCAGGTGACACAGCGGGGGCCGGGGCGCTCGAGTTCCATGTCCGGGTTTATCCTGCTTTCAAAGATGTATCTCCCGTCCGAAAATCTTTGGCGCTGGAAGATGGCGGCAAATTCGCGCCATTTAGTGGCGTCGGTGGTGCACGGTTTGAGGTAGACCGCGTACTCCTTGGTGAGCTCGTTGTAGACGCTGTGTAGGGACTGGGAGAGCTTGTAGCGTCGTACATCGAGGGGGGACTTGTCAGTGTTGCTCGTCAGGCGGGCGAGCGCGAGGCCGATAGCGTTGTCGGTCCAGATAAATTTTGACATAGTAGCCCGTATGGCCCGCTCAGCGCCCACGGTGCCGCCACCGATGGTGGGTGACAGGATCGCAATGACCCAGGGAAGGGTGGTGCGCTCGGGGGGCACTATCCAGAAAGCGAAGGTACGGTCGATGGCGATGATGGTCTGATCAATGAGGCGGGTGCGGTCTTCGGGGTTGTCGACAGCGATGGCCAGTATGATCGTGCCGGCGTAGTTGCCTCCGGTTGCAGTCTTCTTCTCGAGGACTGGGAAGACGGAGGTGGTGACGGGGTTGACGAGGCTAGCGATGCCTTTGGTCAGCGCGTCGGCGATCACCTTGTCTCCTTCTGCAGTGCCCCGGCCGCCGCCAAGTTGTTTGCGCATTCGCACGCCGCCGTTAAACGGGACAGCGTACAGGTATGAGCCGGGGGAGTCACGGAAGTGTTGCAAGGTGAGCTCGTCGACGTTTTCGTGCAGTCGGTCCGCGCTTATGACTGGTTGCGGGAAGTTCCCCGTGTTGGGCTGGATCTTGGTGAGGTTAAGATCATCGGGCCCAGTGGGTTCGGGCAGGGACACGGCGGGCGCAAGGCGGTGCGGGCTTTCGTCAAGGTGGGTGGGGGGAGCCCGTGCGTGTTCGGCCAGGTCAGGGAAAACAAAGACAATGCCCGCTGCGCCGTTCTCGATCGCAGCCAGCGCGGCGTTGGCGGCGGCAACTGTGACGCCTAGGGCACCGGCGGCGTCAACGGCGCGTATACCGGCGGCGCCGACCGCGGCGGCTACCATCGCTTGCGCAGGGCCCTGGAAGAAATCGGCGGCTCTCTGTCCAGCCGCAGGCAAAGGCGCTTGCGGGTCGGGTAGGTTCACTTGAGGGGCGGGGAGGGCGGCCAGCGGCGCCGGTCCGGGCGCTTGGAAGTGGAACTGGTGCGCCGGCGGGATGGGACGTGCGTGGGCCTCGGCTTGGGCGGCGTTCTGGAACACGAAGGTGTGGGTGCGCCCCTGGCCCAATTCGATGCGTTCCCCCGTCTAGGAGCGGGCGGTGAGCGCGTGCCTCGCCCGCGGCGGCAGGCGCAGGCGCAGGGGTTGCCGGGGCATTGCCTTGCCCGGTGTGATCCTCGTCCCGCTCGCGGCGTGCGTTTTCGTCCTCGTCGTCAATCGCCATGGGTTCCGCTGCCATGCCGGTGTTGCTGTTCGCGTCGAGCATCGCCGCCGCGAGGGGCATGGTGTCGTCTTCCCCTCCTGCTGGCTTTCAGTTTCGTTATTGACCTTTGGTTTGTCTTACCATCTGCGTTGAAGGGGGCATTGTCGCGAATCTCGCCTTCTTCGCTGCCCTCGAAGTCGGTGGCGTGGTGTCCGGTGTCAAGCCCTCCGCGCGAGGAGGGCGAGGGGGAGCCGGGTTCGCTGAGTCCTGTATGCGCACGTGGCGTAGGGGCAGTGCCCAGGACGTAATCACCGGTGACTTGGTTTGGCGCCGAGAAGACATCTTGCTCGTTGCGCGGGGTGCTGGTGCGCGAGCCAGACCCAGAAACCTTGCGGTTGGGGCCAGGCGACGGGCGCTCACTTTCCGTGCGGATGTGGGGGTTGCGCGTTACATCCCCGCCGTCTGCGCCTCGTGCGCTTTTGTGTGGGCTTGTGAAGTCAGGAGAGAGCGGCTGCTGTTCGGTTTGGGACATTCTTGCTGTTCCGGGCTGTTCGCGACGTTGACAGTGAGGTAAGGAGTGTCGAAAGAAAGAATACAGTTTTTTGACGCCGGCTGATTTTTGTATTGCTGGGGATGATTGGCGGGAGTTATGCAGTTCTACACGTGCTTCAATGATTGACATTTGGTGTACTGGAAAGATGGATTCAGGATTGTGTGAATTCGAGGACGCTGGTGCTTCCCTCGCGGGGTTCGGACGTTCTCTACGTTATGGGGCTTAGAGTATGTGGTATTTATCGTTGTCTAGGAGGGATTTACTACATACTCTCTCTCGTGTGTGGCTTCGGCTTCGTAGATCAGCCTTCCGTTCCAGGGATAGCGGTTTGTATCTTTTCCGCCGGCGTCCATCGCGCCGAGCCCTGACTGGGCGCCCACTGGTCGTGGGGAGAAGGCGAAACGAGCCTCCTCTGCCGCCTACAGCAGCGGAGGAGCTGGGTTGAGGTTCCGCCACCAAAGGATGGTGGTGGTAACGGATCAACACAGCCCCCTACAATGCGTTTCACTCTCACCAGCACTCTCCTCGCTGTCCTCTTGGCCATCCAAGTCAATGCCCAGAGCCTCATCGCCTTCAGCGGTGACACCTGCAATGGGGGCGAAGGCGGCGACGTCGCTTGCGACGGCACTTGCTTCGATTTCACTGGCAGGCACTCCTACGAGGTCAGTTACGCCGATTTTCTGAAGCAAGGCCACCTTAGTATGGCATGGTGATATATCAGCTGCCTCTAACAAGCGGAGAGCCACGATATATCAACACCGCTAACTTAGAGGTGGGTCTGATATATCAGCGCAGAGTCCTGTCTGCTCACATTATGACATTGACATACGCAGTCCACGCCGTGCACCACGACCATCACGAGGGTTCTAAATTTGGACACCATCCATCAAAACAGCTGGACGTCGCGATCAAAGGCGATCAAACATCGTCGACGCTGTCAGCGACGACGACGACAAAATTTGCACCAAAAATCGCGAAAAAATTTGGATATATAGTACACACATACACGATACAAATTGAAAACAATGAAGACAATTGGTACAGAATTACGGCGTAGCTTGAGGCTTTTAATGAAAATATACCCCCGCAAAAATTGGTTCGCCCTGCTGCCAACCCTTGGGTGAAAAACGGCAGGAAAAACCTGCATGCACCTATATACGAACACGCAGGACTCTCAGATGCACTGCCGCAGCTGCGTGGCGCACGCTTGAAAGCTCGACGCACCCACCACTTCGGTGAGCACGGTCCCGGTGCCACCACACGCTCTGCAGCCACCGTCAGGTTCAGCGAAGCGTTGCAAGAAGCAATTACAACACGCCACCTCAGCATCCAAAGCCCCCTGGCTCCCCCGCTGCGTGTTGAGCCAGTCGTCACTGCACCTGCTTGCGCACACTCGATTAGGTGCACGCCCGAATATGAGGGTTCGCAACAGCAAACCGAGCAGCTTATAAATGCATCCCTCATCCTCCTGCGGACGTGCGCACACAAGCTCCGCCCCCAGCAGCACCAACAGCGGTGCACGTGCGGTTACTGCAGCCCGACCAACACTTCGCGTCGAAATGTTGGGGGCTAGCCCAGCACAGACCGTCAGGCAGGTGGTAACGGCGCCAGAAGGCAGCTGAGAGGTGCATCACATCACATCTACTGCGTTCGAAATGTCGCTGTCATCTGCAGTCGACTGCCTGGCGGCACGCACCACTCGCTGCGCATCCTGGGTGCGCCCGCACCCAGTGGTCGGCCAGTGGTATCCACTCGGACAAGCCCCCAAGAAACCATACTCGGGTCTGGGGTGGTGTGCTACAGCCAGCGGCTAGCGCGTGCTGGGGTAGATATGCCGCCTCGCACAGAGCCCAGGGCGATGGGTCGGGTCCCAGTATCACAGTGAGCATCACGAGTAGCCACTGTGAGGGTGTGCATCTGCTGGAAGCACAGCGGCAGCACGGTCGAGCTGGTGTGCTGCACTTTGTGACGTGGCACCAAAAAGGGCTCATGTGCTGCAGATACGGGGCCAACTTGTGAATCAGGTCATTTGAAAGCCTACAGAATGTATGTAGACGCACCAAGAACCCCAAGAACCGGATTCTTTAGCCGCTGCTGCCGACATTGCGTGGAAACAGGGATAGCACCAGGAATATCGATATTTGTCGAGTTTCACACGCACACAAGAGCCAAAATGGCGTTCGGCGAGGATGATCACGAGTTTCCAGTGAAGATGACCAAGGATTTTGGCGGATTGGACAACATCTAGTGAGTATGCAGCCCAGGATATCGTCCTTCGTGAAGGTAATTGTAGTGAGTTGTCTGTTGGGTAAGCAGCGCCAAGACAGCGGGTGGACAGAACAGAAAGTTCATAAAACACATTCGGCGGTCAACCATGCAGTGAAAAGCCTTGACGGAGGTGTCCTAAGGAAGATGGTCGTGGTGAAGCGTAGCCATTGTCACGTCAGTCACGTCGGGTAACGGTGCCGAAAGGCTCCGACAGACGTCCGAAAAAGTCACAAACACCATATTCATGTTCGCTTCAGCCGTTGAGGCAGTTCGGGACAATTTACAGGGAGTACATTTCTTCGTAGAGTCAATCGTTCAAGTCACTAATCAAATTATGCCCAGAAAGCACCCAAATTGTCCTGACAGGCGCTTCATAGGCGCCTATCATAGCCGCAACCCAATGAACCGCGTCAATATCCTCAACCTGGCCACATATCTATGCCGGTGTGCATCATATAAGCTCTGTGAAAAAAATCGATTAAATTTTCATCGCATATTGTGCATGTGAGTGCGGGAATGGATTTCATTTTCGCGAACTGACTTATGTCATGAACTGTTCGACTCACCCTTTTGCTGATCTCCTTCCCAGTCATGTAGAATTGAGGATAAGTATCTCAAGTATCAAGGGACCTGGGAATTATTGCATATTGTACTAGTAGAAGCGAGAGCAAAATGTGTTTCGCGAACTGATTTCTGTCGCGAACACATCAATTCGCTGCTTTTCGCACTATAACTCTCCCCTGAGGCTGTCCTAATTGCTGTTGAGTAGAAAATTAATGACTGAAGCATTGAGGGGATGTAGCAATAAGTTACTGACCTCACAGGTAACGATTGAGGTTGAACTATGGGAGCTGTTTGGACGAGATCGTAATATGCACTGGTAGACTCGAACCGGATCCACCTTCTCATATCAGTTCACGACCTAAATGACTGCTCATTTTATTTCTACCTCTATTCACAGGTGCTATAAATTCCTGTAAAAATTGGAAATGGGCTATTTGGATGCAAATGACTAATTTGAATCACTGTCATACTACTCTGGAGGCGTAGGTAAATCTCACGAACAGTCAGTTCGCGATCCAAATCAGTCTGTGAGATACATTCAAACCCAATGCTCTGGCAAGGTGAACTGACAAATTTTGTGGTGGTTGTTGATAATTGAAGCTATTTCCTTCTTCACAAGCAAATGGAAGTCAAAACCAAAGGGTAAAGTGGAGACAACCGTCGGACAATGCTCGAACCATCAGTTCACAAGAGTAGCAAATCGAATCCTTTGACACGATACCTCGAGGGTTGTGGATGTGTGCAATTCTCGTTCCCAAGCCTTCCTGCTTTCAGGCACATGCAAGGCAAAAACGACAGACCCGCTCAGCCATCAGTTCACGAGACCTTTGAACTGGATCATTAACAGTTGCATCCAGTGCTTGCCTTCCGTGTTGGACACTATTCACCACTGCTCGAGTAAATAGAGGAGAAAAGCAAATGGTATTGCTAATAGTTCACAGATAGTATAGCATAACAAGTAATGTATGGAAAGTGTCAATGTAGAAAATTGGTTATCACTCACGAGGGATATTGGTGTACCGGTGGGCAGCAGACATGTGGAAAGAGAAGAGATGAGCAGCGAGTGCGGATACGGGCGGAGCGGCATTGGTGAAGCGTGGGCAGCGTGAGGAGCGAGCGGGGGGCCAGATAGGAGTCCGCGCCACCTTCGTCACTTCGTCAGTTCGGCTAATAGTGAGAAAGTTCGTCACCTCATACAAATTTAGCAATTTTGAGGATTGTTCGTCACTTGGAACTCCCGGCTGTGAATATTCGTCAGTTCAAGTTCTCCGCTGTGAAATTTCGTCAGCTCAACATTTTTGTCACATGGTCATTCCATCCCACTTGACCAGGTCATGTGGGTGTGACGCCTCGCGTACAACCCGCAGGCTGTACGCGCTTGTCACCTGCACATGACCTAGTGACAAGTGAGGAGAGAGGAAATCGGCGGGTCTATTATATTACACAACTTCCATTGTCAAAGTATGGTCAACTTTGTGAGCGAAGTGTTCTTCCGCCTCCATCGCACTCCGAGCGTTGGATAAGGGTTTTGTTCAACATCATGTACCACTTCATACTGCATTGTTGCTGCCCCAGGAAATCACACCTGGAGTTTCTTCAACAATCTGGTGCTCCACATTGGAGGAGAACCTAGCATTCAATGCTCACAATACTCACATTATACTTAAAAGGTATGCTTGATCGCTCAAGACAACCGTTTCGCTGCCGAGGTTGAGGTGAGATTAATGAGAAAACCTGTCGGTTCGACGGTGATCGTAATTTGCAATGGCAAGCTTGTAACACATTCAAGGTGGAAGGCTTTCGTATGAATTGTACATAAGGACGCCGGAAAATCATAAATATGTGATTTCAGAAGACACATTGTCCTCCAGCCGGACTGTATCTGATTTCATTCGTTCCCAGCCCATAGCCGTCGCGACGTCGCTTTCCAATAGCTCATACGCAGTCATATTAACGGCAAGCTCACAATTTTCAGAGTCATCTCAGAGAACCGAGGGCATGACGAGTCAGCTGAGCTTACCATCACACTGGACAGAATATGAGGGTGTCCCGACATCTCGGAGGCATTGAAATCGGGCAGCAATGAATATGAAGTGGCGCGGGAGGCAGAGTTGTTGGGCATTAATATTAGAGACAAAGGATCTGGTTGAGGCGCGTATCGCGTGGCTTTAGTGACCGAGCTGCAGAATTTTTCCCAGTCATCACAAGTATCCGGGCCCTTCCACGTGGCGTCAGCACCAAAATAGGACCCATCGTTCAACGGAAGCTGGGAAATAGAAGTGTTGCTCCAGTGCATAACCACAGATTAATGACAAACCTTCTTGTTCTGAGAGGACTGTGTTTGAGGGAATGATCAAGCTGTCTTTCTGGGGGTTGAAAAGAAAAGCACCATTGAATAAAGCCGTGTCAGGAGTGATGTTACATGTAAAATATGGGAAAGCATTGAATGGGAACGCAGGGGCACAGTCATTCGATGTCGTCGGGGCCCAGTCGGCAGTAAGTTCGAAGTATTCATGGCTAGTACCCAGAAAACTGGCGGTGTTGTTAGGACGACACCTCCACCAGTGCAACTGTAGCACACTCACTCCCGCTGGCATTCTCCTGCATCCGCATCTGCACCTCGAGCGCCTAATCTTCACAGATACTGTTTTGGTGCATCACCGTCGTGGCTAGGTGTAGCGGTTAGTCCAGGGAACGTGGTGGTCGGAGAACAAAGAAGGCGGGTGATGGTAGGGGCATGGAACGGCCATGTGGTTTGTGTGACAAAAATGTTGAACCAACGAACTTCCGCAGCAGGGAATCTGAACTGACGAACTTTCACCACCAGAAGTCCCAAGTGACGAACAATCCGCAAAACTGCTAAATTTATATGAGGTGACGAACTTGCTCAAAATTAGCCGAACTGACGAAGTGACGAAGGTGGTATAGACTCTTGCTGGGCGGCCGAAATCGCAGAGCACTCGAGCACGAGGAGCGAGCACAGGCTGCTGAAAGCTACCGCGAGAGCCGAACGAATGGAGCGGCGAAGAAATGGAGCGAGAGGCGGGCCCGAAAAGAGTGGGATACAGGCCAGGTGGGAGCAGGTGAGCATCCAAGATGAAAATAGGGGATGGGTGGTGCTCGAAAAACGCGGTGTGCGTGCAGTGCGAGACAAATGGGAGCAGACGAGCGAATGCAACAGATATAGATGCAGCGGAAAGCAGGCGGAAGGCGGGAGGCTTGCAGAGATCGATCAGCAGGGACTCGGGGGCGTAATTGCAGTAGGAAGCACCATGCAGGCCCTAGGCGGAAAAATTCGCCGTGTAAGCAGCCTAGCCAGCGAGGGAGACGCCGTGGGGCTATGCAGAAAGGTGTGACTACCATGGGTAAGACCCATGCTGCTGGAGCATATGAGGATCTTGGAGTCACGGTAATATGTGGTGCAGGCGGCGAGCGCACGTAGGGAGCAGCGGGAGAGCAGCGGGATGAACGGCACCAAATACGCGGGAGTGATATACTTCAAAGTTATGTTGGAGAAGTGTCAAAGCCAGAGGAGGACTGGAGCCACCAAGAAGCAAGAACGAAGAGGAGGAACGGCGAGGCCGATTGCGAGCGGGGTATTGAGTTTGTCGTAATTCGGAACGGGGACATCACCGAATGAATAGAGAAGAGTGTCGAGGTCGAGTTTTGGAGGCCCCAAGCGCTAACAGCAGTTTTTATGGGGGATGCCGCCTGGAGACGCACGTTGATGTGGTGACAACACTGGACGATGTAGAGGTATTCAGAGCGCGAAAAGGCAGCGAAGGGGTGTGCGAGACCAATACTGATGGTCTGGCGAAGAGCGAGGGCCAACAGAGCGCCAGGAGCGAAGGGGTAGCAGGTGGAGGCAGGAGGAAGAAGGAGTGATGCAATATGATCTGATTATAATATGTGCAAATAATTCGACCCATTTGGAGTGCGCCATCAATTGAGGCGGCCAGGCGGGCCTATGGTGGGCGCGCAAATCGGGCGAAGCACGGTGTGAGAGAAAAATGAAGGTGAGCTGATATATCAGCCTCACCGCTAACCCACAGTCCTTGATATATCACCGCTGTCCGCTGGTCAGCGGAGATCTGATATATCAGATCCCCATATACGGCTGGCAAGGCTGATGTAAATCATAGGTTTTGGGCTCCTCCGCAACCGTCGAGCTTTTCGAAGGGAGCGATTGCACCGGGCAGGAGTTTACGTTTGGGCCTGACTCGCCTGGCGAGTGCATCAATGTCAACACGGGCACGACCATCACTACTTTCCGTTGCTTCTGAGCGCTGAAGGTGGGAGTTGAACGCCTCTACCCGTGCTCGACCCGCAGCTGACCGTATTCTCAGAGAGCTCACTGTGAATTCGGTGGTGTACAAGAATACTTCGTGTTCCACAGATGGTCCTTAATTTTTGGGTTACGTAGTGGCAAATATATACTGTGTCTTCAACGAAATGACCCGCTTTCATCCTTCATGATCAGGACGGGGAGGCGCACATTGATGCTGAATATCTGCGAGCCACTGAGAAATCAAGCCGCGGAAGTATTCAACATAGTTTTAAATGATCGGGTTCTCCCCGTCATATGCATACTGTGTCTCGCAAATTTCTCATATACGTCTTCAAGTGTAAACGCGCGAGTGGCACAATGGAAGCCTACAATTCAGGAGAGCAGATCGTTCGGAAATTCATCCCGACACTTGATGTGTTCTGAAATTATGTTGCTTGTTACATACAGATCGCTCGAATCCAACCCTACGTGCATAGACAATGGCTGCATGCGTGACTAACACTGTTACGCTCCCTTTGAGAATGCGCTTTCCACTGCAAAATGCGGCGATGAACCCGACGCCAAGCCGCCAGTTGGTCCGACCTAAAACCCGCGCTGCGAGTTTTTGTATGCGCGGGTCGTACATACAGGTCCGATTCAGAACTCGGGCTGCATCAATCTGTACAACATTCATCGATTCAGGCCCAAGTTTCTCGGGGTATATGCGAGATTACCACGATCTCTGTTTCGCATGATAATCTACTTCGCAGGAAGCCGAGAAAATGAAACTTAGTCTCGAACATATCGCTAATTATCAGGATCTTCCTGACCCTGGCGCTTTTGTATACGATGTTCAGTTTCAGTATGGAATTACTTCAAGACATGCAGGAAAAACTTTGGACCTCAGGCTTGCTGCATCCTATGTTTGTGACGATTCCTGGATCCCGGGGGATGCACCACAAAATTCAAGCACGGAAATCGTAATTTTTTTTTTGGTTTGCAACATTGCCTTTTGTGAGTCGGCCTTTATACTGAAGGCAGCTTTTCAGACCAGCGTACTTTCAAGCAGGCTGGTGACGCGCGCACTGAGATGCCCGGAACCGTTTCCGGGAGCATTGCTTCCCTTTCGGCGGTGTTCCAGGCTCATTTTCTAGTCAGCAAAATGCCCAAGCTCAACCAGCGGCAGACGGGTAGGAAGTGTGCGTGCAATAAGCCGGGGCCTACATCTGGCGGTGCCTTCGGCAGTCGGTTTCATGCTGCCGTGGCCCAAATCACATGGCCAGGACGATTCCTTCGCTCTGGTGTTCTCACTGTTTTTTCCTGCCTTACGACCGCCGACTCCATCATCCAAACGTGTCGCATAAGGATGAGGAGTCAACCACATCACAAATAAGGGAGCATGGAAATAGTGATATTATATTTAACTTATTGAAAAGGACAAATCGTGTGCGGCTTTGCACAACGGCCAAAAGCTGCGTGCGACTCGCACGCGAGTCGGACTCGCGCGCATCTTATCTAATTAACGGATTGAGAGCAATGCGGCCCAATACGAGCTGGTCGACGCGTGACCACGCAAGAAGGATCGATCCATGAAGGTAATGGAAGAGAATATTACGGCCATCGTCAACCATGAATGCAGTAGGTATGCAGGTCTGAAATTACTCACACTCAACTCACACTTTCGGTGCACTACAATGTCCCCGCATATCTGACGGTGTCCACCGTGTCGCCATTTATTGGTTTGACCGGTCAAGGAACAATAGCATGCAGTGAGGCAATTGCTGCGGCTTTCGGCTGCGTATATTTCGATTAGTCCAGGGAACGACTCCGGATCGGCATTTGTAGAGTGCTTTCGATCCATCTCCGCGTCACGCAGGAAATTAAATATGAATTTTCCGCCGCCAAGTTCTGCATCCGCGGCCTGTATCGCAGTATCGCAGACATTGGGTCCTCGCTGTCGAATTAATTCCTGTGGTTTCTGTCTGCTCCCCTCCATATTCGCATCTTGCATGGCACGCGGCCGATACGTGACCCGTAAGTAGCTTTATGATAAGTAGCTTTATGATTTTCTGCGCGCTTGCTTGGAATTTTCGCCAGGTGGGTTTGGACACTTTGGTTTGCCTTTCATTCTTGCGTCGATGGCATTCTCCGCTGCCATCCCCAGCCCACGGCTTGAAGACCATGGCATGCATTGCTTGTCAGCATCCAGGCTCGCATTTTCTGTGAAAATGATGTTTCGCACCTGTGGAACAGATCACCCACAAGCGGACATGAGATGGCTTCGGTGGTGCGATAAAGAGTTTTAAATTAGTAATGGATGCGAAAGAAAAAAAAATGGATGACGCGGTCGAGTTTTGGTGCATTGACGGGATGCACGACCGTGATTCGCGGTGCCGAAAGTAACGGAGGAGTCTCATTCCGAATAAAATAGATACACTCCGAGATACATCTACCGGCTTTTGAAGAGAGGGGTAAGGCGAAAAAAATCGACTCGACAAAAAGACACGCATTGGAGATCAAGCCGAGACAGAATTACTGGGTCAGCTTCGCTTCGGTGCTGGGGAATTTCACAGACGGCGCGCGCATGCCTTGTACACCGCAATACATGTGAAACAGCCAATGCGGTGGAAGGCATAATCATCACAAAATCCCATTCGCGAGGTGGGACACTGGAAAGAATAAATCAGGTAGGCACGATAACAGAGGGAAATATACTTCATGCCAGGAGGTTGGGTGTCAAGATCAGTGTCGTTCGGCCATCGTCATAAGTAGACCAAATTGATAGCATGCCGCAGTGATGGGAAAGCGGAGGCACTTCAGCGTAGCCAAGTGTGAGCAGAGACGGCTTTCCACGGTAACGTTTAAAGCAGGGCACGAACCTGGACACGGTCGCAATTTGTCTATACGAACGGCACTCCGATGCAGGCGGTAGAAGCAGAGTATCCTGTTCTCCCGCGCGACGACAGCTTCGACATTCACTCTGATTCAATGAGATTTGATGTTGGAATGAGATCCACTGGCAAACCATCGTGGCTCATCGTCGTGGTGGGGAGAGAAAAAGAGTGCTGCATTGATGGGATCAACCGGCGTGATATGAGAAGTCGCGTGACCGCTGATCAACCAAGTCGTCTCCTGAGTCTTCGCTTCCACTGCCGCCTAGCTTCAGTTCCAGCTCAACGCGCTAAGCTAGCCTCCTGTCGACGACATCACCTGTCAAGCATGGCCTCTCTCACACCTCGTCGCTGGAAACCAACTTGAAAACTTTGTCGCCTATGGACGTATGGAACGACATCCAGCCTCGCCGAAATCGTCTTGCCGCCCAGGGGAAGCTCGGCAAATGATACCGTAGCGACCTTGGATTGTGTATTCAATTGGATATCGGCATTGCGACGAGTTTCTCAGTCACAGAGCAACTATGTATTCCGCCCGATTGTCACATACCACTTCCTCTTTTCTAATTCGTTTCGCTGCCAGGACTTGTTTCTTGGCCCCACCCGCTTGGTTTTCTTTCCATTCTTGTTGTAGGACGACGTCATCCACGTCTCCTCCCAAATGGACGGCGGCTGCTGGTGCCACTCGCTTTCCCGGCGTTCATTCATCGACTGGCACATCCTGCATTCAAAATTGCCCCCCGCCTACTGTACCCTCGGCACCGCCAGACCTAACTCCGAAACCAACGGTCCCCAACCGTAACATTGCTTTCGGCGCTGCCTTGCACTTCAATTGTAACCCACTCCCGACGCAGTGCGTACGAGCTTGAGAATTCGGATGAGGGACGGTATGTCCATCTCCTTCTAACCCTGCTTTTCCTTCCCTTGTTCTTATTTATTTCGCGTCAGGCCTTCGCTATGGTCGTCCCCACCGTCGCTGTCATTGTTTCTGCGCTCCCCGCCCTCGCCGCTTCGACTTCGAGTCTCTGTATCTCGGAGTCCGGGTGGCACCTCTGCACCACCAGCTACTCTCGCCCCAGTTACCGAAGACCCCAATGCAGCGGCCTGTCGGTGGTGGCCGCCGTCAAGCAGACCTTCTCCCTTCCCGCCTCCCACTTCGCTTAGTCCTACACTAATCTGGATTTTCGGCTTCACCTGTTTTGATCTGCGCCACTGCCCGTCCTTCATCGGTGGTCTACCCCTGGATTCTTGTCATTCCCTTCCATTTCTCGCAAACTCTAACCCCCTCCGAAATCTCCTTCACGACGATTTCATCACTTGCTTCCATGCCCGAGGTCGGTCTCTTCGCTGAGCGCTGCGCGATCTACGTTGTCTGGGAATTTGCGGGCCCGTCGTGCTCCCGAATCCGGATGGCCTTCCTCCCCCGCTCTTGTCCTCTGGATCCCCTCGCGTGCGAGGGTTTCGTTCCCCTCTTTCCGTGATTCACAAGTACTTATATTCATTTACCTGACAGCCGCCTGTCGCTCTGTGAAGCTTTCTCGCGCATCTTTGTTCCATCCGTACCCCAGGGCGTTATATACGACTTACTTTTTGTCAATCGGATGTCCCTCTTTTCCCTCGGAACCGAGGTCTATTCATGTTTCGATCCACCTTCAATGTTATTTGTTTCAGCTAATTCTGGTTCCTGCTTCCTTCCTGCACAACCGTGAATTCGTGAAAGCTAGACATGGCGCCGCTGTCCAACATCGGCGACTTCTTCGTGTACACAGGCACTACACCGGATCGACAGATATGCAGGCGCTGGTTTGCGCAGCGGAGACTCGTGAGGGGGAATATTTGCTAACGTAAGCCTAGATGTTCATTCTGATAGCAATCTCTGGTAATATCTGCTGGCACTCATCCTCGTTCCCCGGTCGATTCTCGAGTTCCACGCGCTCAAGCTTCAATTATGACCTTTTTTCCGTCAGAAAATTCCCCGCTTCTCCCCGTCTATGGCATCAAATGCAAACTGCCGCGTCGAGCGGCAACCAGTCGAACAGCCGTCGTTGCCTTTTCTCCTGCCCAATAATTCTTGTCCTATCGAGGCCGGTAATTTTCAGATATGTTTTCCCGCATGGGTATCCTCGTCTCATCTTTCAATGATATTTGTCTGGCGCCAAACTAGATGCCAACAGCGCCCGAAGGCTCGCCGCGACCGAGTCGTACGTTCCCAAATACATCCCGAAAACCACTGTGCGTGGGTGGTGATCAGTTCCCTCGTTCGGAGAGGATGACCGAGTTGGATATTCGGATTTTGCCCTTCTGAATGTCGGAGTACGACATGGTCACGCTCAAACATCATCAATCACCGTTTCGGTCAAGTCCCTTTAGCCATGGGTCCGTCTCCGCTCTTGCTTAAACGCCGATCTCGCAACTTCGAAAGCGCACTTTACGAAACTCGAGGCCACGGGCCGGGCTCTGGTCCGCATTAGGATTTCCTATTCAAGGTTTGGTGATGGACTCTAGTGCAGGTGCCGAATCAACGCGGCCACGGCCCACGACTCAGCTTTGTTTGAACCTGAATCGGCTTTCAGACTCGAAGCTGTCCGTTCCCGGATACGGTATGGGCTGTCGGACGCAAGTTGACTGGCTGCATGGGGATGGTCACCATGAATTCTCATCTGTGTATCTTCAGGTCTTCAGGGTATAAATTCAGTAACAAGTCGAGGTTAGAGGCAGGACCCACCAAGTCTCTCAAGTACTAGTACTTCCTCTACAATGCGTTTCACTCTCACCAGCACTCTCCTCGCTGTCCTCTTGGCCATCCAAGTCAATGCCCAGAGCCTCATCGCCTTCAGCGGTGACACCTGCAATGGGGGCGAAGGCGGCGACGTCGCTTGCGACGGCACTTGCTTCGATTTCACTGGCAGGCACTCCTACGAGGTCAGCTGCACCAATTTTCCGAAGCAAGGCTAATGTAAATCATAGGTTTTGGGCTCCTCGGCAACCGTCGAGCTTTTCGAAGGGAGCGATTGCACCGGGCAGGAGTTTACGTTTGGGCCTGACTCGCCTGGCGAGTGCATCAATGTCAACACGGGTACTATCATCACTACCTTCCGTTGCTTCTGAGCGCTGAGGGTGAGAGTCGGACGCTTCTTCCCGCGTTCGAACCGAAGCTGATCGGATTCCCAGAGAACTCGCTGTGAATTCGGTGGTGCACAAGAATACTTCGTCGTCCATACATGGTCCTTGAATTTTTGGGTTTCGTATTCGCAAATTTAGAGTGTTTTCTCAACGAAATAACCCGTTTTCATCCTTCATGATCATGAGGAATTGATAAGGGGAGGCGCACACCGACGCGGAATATAAGAGAGCAAGAGAACTACAGCCGCGGAAGTACTATGTTAACCCAGTATGGCAGACATTCCTAGTCGTGTGCACAGGAGCTGAAGAACAGAACGTCATCCAGAAACAGTGTGATTTTGCAGTGTGAACTCGGTGTCAGTGATACACCAGACGGGCAAGGTGACGGACGATATTGAGCACAAAGATGAAACGGGGGTAACAGAAAGGAGGAAAGGCATTGAAAGTCCGTCATGAACATGGATGAGACGCACCAAAAGAGAAGACAAAAGAGAAGAGAGACGATACAAAGAAGTCATGTAATACGAGAGAAAGACTCCCGAATTGTGAAGGCAGAGCTTGAGGAAAAATAAAACTGGTGGGAAGTTCAGAGAAATATGCACGAAGGACCGTGATCGTCGACACTCCATTTCTAGACGAAGCACGGTGACCATTCTATTGAATAATCGGATTCTCCCCGTCGGCTCAATACTGCGTCTCGCAAATTTCTGATGTATGTCTTCGTGTGTAAACTCGCAAGTGGCACAACGAAAGCCTACAATCCAGGAGAGCAGAGCGCTCAACAATCCATCCCGACACTTGATGTGTCCTGAAAATACCTTGCTTTCCACATAGAGCTGCAGATCGCCTCGAATCTGACCCTAAGTGCATAGAAAATGGCTGTTCATAAGTTACTCTACGGTCCATTGAGAAGAGGTTGAAGTTCGTGGAGCGCGGTTCCGCAAGGCATTCAGAATCCGTCTTCCGCTGCGAAATGCGGCGATGAATCCGACGCCAAGTAAAGCCGCGAGCTGGTTCATGTCCATGACCGATATTCCTGTCAATGGGAAGGATCCCAATTGTAAGAAAATGCCGAAATATACAGCAATACTAACAGGATGATCCAAAAGAAGAGCCATAGGTGCACCATTGCAAGCATAAGCGCCATCTCCATCATCAGAGGCCACAAAACTGCACCAGCGAGGGCAACACCGGACCACCACGGCTTGCCGCCACGAATGACCACAACAGCGGGAACCATGGTAACAGTGCCGGCGACCAGCCAGTAAGATCGAGTATAAAGCCCGGGGACGACTTCCATGACGATAAGCAGGATTTCTGGGACGTCGACAAGAACAAATGAGAGGTGGGGTTGTAGCATGCTGCCATCAGGTAGTTTGCACGAGATCTCTCACTCCGTTCGGAAGATTGCCTGGTGTGCTCGGAAGCTAAAGCACGACGCAACGACGGCAAAAACAACGGCGATGATAACAGCGACTCTCACTCTGCGGCGACCCGAGAACCAACGAAAATGGTTGGCCGTACAATGGTGAAGAATGAGGATCTAGTGCCAGCCGAGACAACTCGTTCTGCACAGAGCAAGGCTGGTAGTAGTGGGGGCTCGCAGGCACTGGCTCCAAGCCGTCCAATAGCTCTTGCCTTTAGAGGTGAGATCAATTGCGGCAGCGATGATGTATCCGGACGCCCCAATCAAACCGTAGTTTCATTCCCCTGGTTCGGGGCCCGGGGTCGCTTGAAGACTATGCGCGTGCGTCATGCCCAGCATAATGAGCCACTCCCACCAGCTACCTGGGCCGTAGAACTCAGAGATGGTTAGAGAGCGCAGCTTCTTCTGGGTTGACGCGACCGCTTCCTCGACATACATTACCGCTACCCAGACCATGATCCCGAGCATCATGGTCCAGAGTATTATGCTAGAAGCGGCTTCGCATGAGAAATGATTTTGACCCCAACGCCATGCATGACGTGGCGTAATGTAGAGCCTCTGAAAAGCTCGTCAGATGCGGGGAAATGATTCAGGGAATCGTACTGACCATGATGGTGGTCAAGAAGTGACAGCTTGAAGGCAGTGCGAGGTATTGTGCCTATCAATGAGACGTCAAGCAGGAGCGTTGATTCGCGTTTGCAACTGCGCGAATGAGCGAAAGGTACCGTCGGAAGAACAGCGAAATGGGCAGGCAGAGCGGCGACTATTTGTTGAGGTGATAGAAACTCCCAAAGCAAATTCGTTTCTGGCTCACTCAGCTCAGACAAGGAGACAGAGAGAATGGCTCTCCGTATTGGTTGCTGAGATGGGTAGCAGCCCGCGAAAACCAGTTGGGTCCTGGTTCGGTCACGAAATCAGAGGTGAGCGTGGAGCAAGGGGTTGTCACGTGTGAAATTGATGGTATGATGCTGGTCGGTCGGTCCCCCGGGGAAAGCCTTAAAAAACTTTTTTCGGCCAAGGTCACCCAAGGTCAGGAAGACATTCTTGGGCATCCAGATGCTCAATTTTTTGATTTCCACTGCTGAACAAGCCTTTTGAAGACAATTTCGAGAATTGCCGCTCAACATGGAAGGTGCTTCGGCAATTTTGACAGGTGGTTGTGAAAATTTCTCGGCGACAGGTGCTTGTTCAACTTCTTTCGGCACATTCTCATTGGGATAATTGTATAAAATGCCATCCTAAGATATCCCAACAACCTGTGCCTCTTTCCAAAGTGCTGTAGACTTAGGGAGCTCGTAGTCTCCCAGCATATATAGCGTGTTCTTCCAATCATCACAAATATTCATGAATGAGCATCATGCAGCTGCAGTAGATGTATTTACCATGCATTAACCTCAAATACCTTTTATATTGTTGTGAATACCATGGTTGTGCACAAAACGAAGCAGAAGTGGACGAAAATGGCCACGGATCAGATGGAAATTACCATATTTGGGTATTACATAATGCTGTGCGGTCGGTCGGTCCCCCTGGTAAGACCGTTATTGCGTTATCCGGCAGGGTATCCTTAATTTCTTTTTTGGAAACCCCTTGGCGTGGAGAGTACTTAAATGACACGTCAACAGTCACACCGCGTTGTGACCTTGTCCCGCATAGGCAACCGATGTTTGACCCGAGTTGGTCCGGGTACCAAAAGGGAAAACGGGTGCGCACAGAGAGAAGTGAAATGATGGCAAGAACCAAGTCAAATACATAACGAGAGAGTATTACTGATAACAAAAAATAATGGCTTCATTGGGTAACTAGGATTAGTAAGTACTCTACGGTTCACTGAAAAGAGGTTCGAGTTCCTGCGTTGACGACAAATAATCAGCGCGGTTCCGCAAGGCTTTCAAAATGCGTCGACCACTACGAAACGCCGCGATGGACCCAACGCCAAGTAAAGCTGCCAGCTGGTCCATGTCCGTAACCGACATTTTGGTCAAGGGGAAGTATCCCATTTGCGGGAAAAATGCCACAATGTGAATTGGGACCCAGAGAAGCACCTGACAAAAGCTGACCCATACCAATATGCATAGGATAAACAAAATCCCAGCTGCCAAGACAGGGAACAATACTGCACCAGGGAGTGCTATAAGTATTGTCAATAAGCGCCGCCGTGCTGCGCCACGTATCGTTTGTACGAGTGCGACAACGGTGGCTACCGCGCACACCGCGCCGGCGAATATCCAGTAATTTCGAGAGGCATAGATGTGGGGGAAGATTTTCATCACCTCGGGAAGTAAAGCTAGGAAGTCGGCAGCAGTGTAGGCGAAGGAGTCATCATCTTCGATCCGTCTGCCATCGTGTAATCTACACCAGATAACAGGGGCAGTTCGGGAAATGGCCTTGTGTGCTCCGAGGGTAAACCACGATACGACGAGCGTGAAGGGCAAGGAAATGATAGCGATTCCGCCCCTCCGAGGCCCACCAGGCTCTGGAATAACGATTAGGCCCATGACGGCGGTGGACAAAGAGGATGCAGTTCCAATGGAGACGACGCGGTCCGCACAAAGCACGGCAGGTAAGTAGGAGTGGGGACTGGCTGGCTGTGTCTCCGAGTTCTGTGAGTGCTCGGGACTTGAGAATGAGGTCGATTGGAGCGGCGATTATGTAGCCTGAGGATAAGGTCGTAGTCCCATTCCTCTGATAATTCGCCCATCGCCAGAAACTCAGCAGTCGTGTGCCCGTGCGTCATGCCCAGTGTGACGAGCCACGCCCACCAGCTACCAGGACCATAAAAGCCGGAGATGGGCGTCTGGTCTGTGATTCGAGACAGAAGCTCCTTCTCCGTTTCCAGGGGTCGCTTGAGATGAAATATCGCCATCAGCATCAAAAAGCCCAGTACGACGAGACCGAAGATTATGACGCCAATAACAAAGCCATCCGAGGGAGAACTCGGCGCAGATCGACTTGCACGGCGTGACATACTAGCAGGATTCTGAAATTCGTCAGGTGTGAGAAAGTCAGCAAAAGCCCTGCACTGACGATGGTGGTCAAGAGCGAAATGCTTCGAGGCAGTGCACCGGCCGAGTTGCTGTGGGAACCCGGCAGCGCAACAAAGATTAGTTGCCAATGAACACAAAAACGGCGTCTGGGGTCGCCAGCATTCCTTCGGAACGATGGGGCAGGTCATGGACAATGCATTGAGGTAGTCCGCCAGGAAGCGCGCGCGACGAATTATCTGACTTAGCAGCGTGCGAGTTGTCGCATTTAGCAGACAGGAAGAATTGTAGTATTGACGCTGAAGGACTACACACGCGTGTCCCAGCGTTCGAGGGGTGGATAATGAGAATGAATTCACTTTGCAGTGAGTGGGCACATGTTGATGATATATCGAATCAGCGGCGAAGGATTTAGATATTAGACCCGCAACCACAACAGACCTCATGCGCACGAAAACGACGTGAAGGATCGATATCTTGAAAATCGCAAGCACTTAGTTTTGTACCACAAACATCCATGGAGTCTCGAGACATAGTGCCCTCGGATAAATCAAAATGAAGCAAAAGAAAGGCAATAACACGTACGTTATGCAAACTTACTTATCGCAGACGTCTCGAACTGCACAATTCACGTTCCCCAATTGTGCACAATCGAGGAGATACCAGGAAGGGATGAGCCCCGACACGAACCGCAAGGATTCCATGTCATATTTGAGGCGAGACACGTATCTGGGCCGGGTGCGGCTAGGATCCTGCTTAGCTGCGCAATTGTATTAGCAATCAAGTCTGGGTCGAAGTGAGGAGTCTGTATCTGAATCGCATTTCTGACACTCACGCGCCGGAACTCATTGCGCTGAATAAATAAATAGATTGTGCAGATTTGGTGTGGATCGAGAAATGGATGGCCCGTTGTCTAAGAGTCTGCGCAGTCGGAGATGGTAACGTACGACTGAGCCGACGCTATGAGTCAACGAACTACGCAAGGGCATTCCGAGCTGCACTCGCGACGTAACGCGCATTCGCATCTGCGCGGCACGGGTGCGGCTGAGATGCTCCTAGGATGCCCGCTGCTCGTAGTCGGTCGGCGAAGGTTACTGTGCGTGAGAGATGCGCGACGCTGAGGTGCTGCAAAGATCGCAAACGGCAAAGTGGTGGGATACAAGAGGAGGGCACAAGCAAGGCACAACAACGCGACTTGACGTAGTTGTGACGTAGAGGGGTGTGCCCGGGTTGATCCGGCCGCTTTTGCTCTTGACACTCGTCCAACATCTCAATCTCGCCTCTTGTCCCGCTCGGCACCGAGAGCCCATCCAATCACTAAAGTCTTCTCGAGTTTGTCAGCGAAATTCAACAAACCATTCGCTGAATGGCTTCTGAAATCACAATCTAGCTCCATACCATTACCGCGATGATCTCTCCTGCCTGCTGCCTGCTGCCTGCTGCCTGCTGCCTGCTTCACCTACATGCGTCATGTACAATGCAATTGCCCTCATTTGGCATCGTCGGCGTCAGCCTCCTGCCCATGGCGCTCTGTTGAAAGCTTCCACCGGCAACGGCGTACGGACGCCTGTGCTCCCGTCCCACGGCCGTAAACTCGACTATACATATCGGAGAGGTTTGCCATTCGGTGCGTGCTCTGCGTTCGCAGAGCAGAGAAGCTAAGAGTTTCGTCGCGTTCTGTATTCGCTTTCACTGCGGTGGTCCGCCTGTACGTCTCCTTGGCGTTCACTTCGCTCCCTTCCCTTCACCCTTCTTACGTACCTGCAAGGATATAACTCCTTTCCACTCTCCCCGTTCGGTCTACTAGTACATCTTCCTGCCGCTCTATAGCTCGCTTCTCTTGGATTCTGATTGAATTGTTATTGGTTAATTCCCTCTCGTATTTGTCGTCATGGCCTTCTGTTTCTTTCTTCATGGTCTCCCCCCCTCGTCCACGTCTTCTCTTTGTAGCTCTCAGACGTGCTTTATTTTTGCTGCTTCATTTCCTCCTCTTATCCATTTCCCCCTTTCGACTCCCTCGATCCACTTTCTTTCCCATGCTTCAGACAGGACAGCCATATTTTCAGTTCGGAGTGGCCTGCACGTTTTGCTTCCTTGTGCGATTGAGACCTACTCGCATACAAGTCGAGCTCGAACGGTGAGAGCATCGATTGATGTGCGGCAAGTCTTTGACCGACGGAGGTGCGTCTCCCCGTGCCTCTTTGACTTCAGCCGCTCATCTTATACTGATCGCTTTTGTAATACTCATTCTCCGTCTCATATCGATCCCATTCAATGTGGCTGACTTGGTTCATCTTGACTCTGATGCTTACTATCTTTGCGCTTCTTGTGCTGTACTCGGTACATATCGTTTTCTTCATCTGCTCATTCACCAATGGATCTCGACCAATGCACCCGAGCTTCGGAATTCAGACAGGTTTGAATCCGAGGGCTTGTTGGGATTTCGTTATATTTAAAATCAAGTGCGTCTTCTCCCTTTCAAATGCTCATTCGTTGCTAACTTGGACCTGTAGTTGGCGGCGGTGCGACAAAGATCCGCTGTCCTCCAGGCACACATGATTATCGACACCATTGCGACGGTAATAGCCGCAGAAACTCGACGCCTACTGTATGTTCGCCTACGATAGAGTAACCACTTGGAATCCGTGGCTCAAGCTGTTGAAGACTCCAAAGCGGTTAGTCGCATCCAACTTGAAGTTCGAGGACGTACCTGAGTGTACCGCGGTGTCTCTGCCGTGGTAGGAACTCCAAAGAAATCCCGTGCTTTCGAAGACCTCATCTGGGACATGCAGCTCGTCTTCGAGAATTTTTGCCACTTTCCCAAACGTATTGCATGCGATGATGAGATGAATGGCTTCGCTGTCCAGCGGAATGGGATCAGAGTCTTCTTGCTCGTGGCGTGCACAATAGACGCTGCGCAGTATCATCCGGCTGGGATAATCCGACCCATCAGGCGAATTGAGTGGGCAGATCTTGAAATGATAGGCTTGGCCAGCAGTGGTACGAGAGCACAGGTTGGGTAACGGCATCGGCAGTGGTGCGCGTAGCTCTGGACCTTCGGTCCGCCTCCTCGACGGCGACTGCGATAGGGACGAGCGAAGGTACACAAGCCATCACGGGACACTTCCTGACGATGAGACTCAGCAAGGAGAGTGGGTGCGGGCATTAAGAGTCGCCGTGTCTTAACGTCCAACCTGTTATACACTTTGTCGTCTGTTACTTCAGGGCGCTGAGAAGTGGCTGATCCTCTGATCCAGATGTGAACCTGGCACAGCGGGCAATTATCGTGCTGCGTTTAAATGTTGATTTACAACAATGTCGTTAATATTGAATAATTGAATTATGAGGCCGTATCGTATGAGTGGGATTGAAAGTTTGTTAAACTTTTCTGTGAATTGGAGTATGGGTGGTCTCTCGTACTTTCTGTGGGAGGAAGTGTCACATCATGAGTGTGATGTTGACCGGGGGTTTGCAACTGCACCGCGTTGTTTGTTCCGAGCCAAAATATAGTGCTAAACTCGGCCGTAACCCCGGGTTTTGGTTGGCCGACAATATCGATGGTAGTTGTTATGAGCACTGGGATATTGGCGACAATCAAACTGAGGCAGGCCTATGTCCAAGCGAGATCAGCCCATGTATGAAGGGGCATTGCTCGGATTATTACTTCAACCATGCCTGAGAATGGTATCTTGACGTCATCGTCCTTCAAAATAAAACTGGCGTGCACAACCGAAACCTGGGGAGATACGAATCTTAGTGCGCCAGATTCTCAAAAGGACATGATCAACATACAATTGTAGTCACCACGCAAACCGAGAACATGACGGTTAATTTGCGACTTAGGGACTTGTCGACCAGACTTCGGAACAATGGCCATGGAGCGAAAAGTAAAATTGCGTCGGAAGTAACATCAGCTTTTACACAGTCGTTAGGACATACTTCACCAAGTTGCACCAGTGCGCACTGACTAACAAACTGGAAGATTGCTACCTGTCGGGGCAGGCCGCATTGTAGCCCAGAGTGAGTCTTCCAGCTTGAATGCGTTCGGGACTCGCAAACCCAAAACAGTTGTGCAACCAACAACAAAGCAGTTATGAAGAACATCACAGCAACCCAGCATAGAAGCTGTCGCCGTGTAGTAGATGACTCGATCCGCACGATGCTAAACAAAATGCTCAGGCGTGACGCCCTGAAACAGTATAAGTAAAAGAACTCTCTTCTGGGGATGAGGTTGCAAACGGACCACACAACTAGATAGAATGTTATGGCCGTCAAGTAGTAGACTGAACCATCAGTTAGAGAGGCGAAGAAAAATTTGAGGAGCTGCACCTGCTATTCGTGTCGCACGAGACAACGAGCTGGGAAGAGGAAACTGGGCTTGTTCTTCAGTACGTTGGCTGGAATGCGACGAAATTTCATTACATGAAGAAGGATAGAGACCACCTGGACGATGAGAGCAAGGGCCGCAAAAAAGAGCCCAAACATCGTCTGCCCATAATCTGTGTCGCCGCCTATACACCCTGAACCTTTTGAGTCCGTAGGAATGTCTGTGCGGGAAATGAGACACACCGGTATGCTGTGGCCGTGAGGGCAAAAAAAACTGCATGTAGTAGCAGTAACTGTATATCGACTGTGAACCAATTTCAACAGCCTGAGAACACCAGTGACATACTTTTCAAGGGGACAAGATAATCATTGGGGATATAGACGTCCATGGTGCTGGGGAAGAAACATGGGAAGAGCAGTGAGTGTGAATAACCGTGACGCGAGACTTGACGTATTTAAATTAGTTGTCGCTGTCGTAATCCGCGACAAAAAAAGTTAGACATCTGTTTTATGGCCATTCTATCTGGAGCAAAATTGAGGTGCATACTTGCCCAGTTACTTGGCACACATTTAAATATTGGGCTGCGGAGCATTTTGAGTAATGACACTGAGCGACGCGGAAACCGTGAGACTTACCATCCGTTCGTTCCCAACGCGATTTGTATGGCCGATGACAGCGTACTCAAACTCGCTGTCTTGCAAACAAAGCTATCACTTAAGGAGATCCTTACTGAAACGTAAGCAAGAGAAGATTTCAACTTGGAACAGCGGACCAAGTTCTCGGCTCCTATGGACCGGAAGGAATGTATCAACTGCTGTTTCCCGGCCGCCTGCCTTCAGGCTTCATTTGATCCTCCGTCTTTCTGATTTGTGATTTCTTTTCGTGACATTGACGGTGCAATCGTCCAGTGCGTGCCCGAGCGTCATGACGGCTTCTTCCGTGATCGGCGATTGAATGAATGTTTGAACGATACCCAGGCTTCATTCCGGCATAGGGAGCAGTTCGCCCTGCGGCAGCTCTCCCAAAATGTTTTCGTCAACCACGCACGTAGGCACACAGAAGCAGTCAACATACCGTTGAAGATACGTTCGCGGCCCTTGACATCGCAGGACGCCTGCACCCACTTTATCCAGGTTCTGCGAGAAACAAAGCATCATTCATGAGGAAGAGAGTCTGAAAATATTGTTCGCCGGTTGATTTCTTGATGCATTGAAGAATCGTCCAAGAGGCCGTTGGGCAGAGATCTCAGATACAGAAGACTTGATAGAGAGAGTCCAATGACACAACCTCGAGGGGTCGAGAAAGAACATTCTCCACGAGCACGCACGTTGCGCACGAAGGACGCAAGGCGAGACCAGCACCAGTACTGAGGATGGTAGAATGCAAGAGGATGTAGAAGGGAAACAAGAGCACAACGTGGCGTTGCGGAAAGCTGTGCCGCGATTGATCCGACGTAGACCGGAGACCGGCTGTCGTATCGATAGACACGACAGAGCTTCACCACCATAGTTTCGATAGACAGGCTGGTTTCGAGCCTAGATCCGACGCCTCTTGCCCGGTGTCGCGCTATCGTTCATGGGAGTATTTATATTTGTTGGTGTGCTACGAATATCACTGTGGAACTTCCCTATACTGTGGAAATATCACTTGGGTTGGCAATCGACTTATGGCAGATCGATCTGCAGAATTTCTGTGTTATATTACCGTAGGGCGAACAGACAAGTTTCAGCTTGGCTTTGAAGCCATAGATTGCCAAATATTCTTGAGTCGGTTGCGACGAGGCACGACAACTTTAGTAAGATAGTGATTCACCAACAACTATTTTGGGTACGAACAACTACTCCTGGCGCCAATCACTACTTAATCAAACTAATCACTGTCGCAACGGGCGAATAGCTATCCATCCGCTATAGGCTCATCAATGATGCGCCCTGTCAGCTGCGACGCCGTAGACACACAATTCCATGGAAGTAAATTACATTTCAAAAATCAATGAACTTAACAGCGGCATTGAAGATGTAAACATTTGAATTGGGATTGGGGCTACGACTTCTACACTAATGTTTTCCACAAACAACTCACCTTGCGTGCACGGGTGCAAACAGCGGTAACAGCAAATGTACTTACCTAGTAGATAAAGTTCAAACGCCTTTCAACCGCACGGGCTCCGGGCGCAAAGAGAGTGTGCAGAGCGCCTGCAGGTGCTTGGGCTCGCTGCCATAATAATCGGGGTAAGGACATGAATCCTGGGCCAACCACCGTGCAATGGAATCAAATGATAACACACCTTGTGTCACCGGAGTGCTTGCCATCGTGTCTGCCCCTGCCCACCTTCCACGCCCTTGCAGCGGTCGCCAATAATGCCAAAAAATCCCAGATGCAGGTCCGTCTGCCCAGCGGAGCCGTTCTCCCGACGTAAATAGTATTGGCCAGCCATCGTAACAGGTTTTGACGTCGCGTGCGTCGGGAACGAGACGCATCGGGAGACACTGCAGCGGCAATGGTGGTGGTAAGGAAAAAAAGCTCTGTGAGAACATTGATGGGAAGGTGCCGCACTGCTCGGTGATTGCTCGGTAACCTCGCTTGGGCGCATCAGTCGATATTGATTGATGGATAGTTGTTCGCGCCAGCAATAGTGATTCATTTAGAGGGTAGTGATTCATACCTGCAGTAGTTGCTCAGCCAATCACTATCTTACTAAAGTTGTATGTACTCGTTGCGACTGCCCGCTTGAAGAGGGGAACAATCTTCTTGCAATCTTCCGGTCATTTCTCAAGTTTTCATCCCTACAGTAGCTCTCGGATGGAACGATTACAACTTGTCGAGTTATCTACGTGCATTATACATTCGGACTCAAATGAAACATCGAGAGATTACAAATGTCTAGTACGTGGCTCGCAATACCTAATACCGAACCGACTCGACCAGTGTGGAAAGAATGTACATGTGTAAACGAGCGGCATGCATACAACCCCAAACCGCGACTAATTTACATACTGGCGTCCTCTGCGCCCCAATTCGCCCCGCCCTTCACCTGCCGCGCCGACTCGTCGTCGATGTCGTGCATCGTGATCACATTTTTTTGTACAGTGATGATAAGATCGGGGGCCTCGCTACGCGTGCCTGGGTTGACGTCGCGTCGTCCGCTGCTCGGCATATGCGACCGGGATGAGTGCGAGTTATCGCCGGAGAGGCCGTCGCGCCGTGTGCGCTCTGTATGCAATGAACATGAATGTGCTGTGGGAGGAGATTATCAGCGTACCGGAGAGGTTCAGGATGAAGCGCGAGCTGAAGATCGTTGTTGCGGCGAAACCCAAAGAGGACCTGAAGTCGATGTCAATTCCCAAATGCTCCGCAAATATCTGAGGGATACTAACGCGGAAGACTGGATGGTGGTATCTCTGCTCTGGAAAAATGCCAAATTAAGGACGTTCATTGCTGTTCGATGTGAGAACCTATTCAGCGGCGAGTTGCAAACAAACTGACCAGTGAGCGCAATGAAATACATGATCCCGTCCTCAAGCATCATCCCTGCAAGGCCGCTGAGTCTGGGTAATGATTAGGACACGAGAAAACGATGTAGCAAAACGTCACTCACGAGACCCGGCTGCTGTTCGAGAACTTCCAGAGATAGACCAAAGTTATGCCCATCGCGACCACATCGAAAGCCCTGTAAAGACAGGTTATCACTACAGCCATCCACGAATTGAATCCCTTACAAGCAACCAACATAATAGAGTGAGGCGATCTTGACACCTGGGAGGTTACCACCTGTGCAGCTAGCGCATAGTAAGACTTGGTTCGCGGATGAAATGGAATGATACTCACTTGCCCTAGAAATGCACCAAGTAGTCTGAGGAAAGGCATGAATTTACACCGGCGCCGAACGCACATTACTTTGGAAGGCTGAAGAGATGTGAGTCGGTATGCTTGTTAACTAAAATGACTGGAGTACTCACGAATACGTTTCCAGAATGTTGAAATGCACTCCACCTATCCAGTTGAAATTCAACACTCATCATACGTTCACATACGTAACCACGCACCAATGCACACACGAAGGACAAGGCAATCAAGACACGCAGCACTGTTTTTGACTTGCGCGAAACGGCGTATGTTCTGCCCGCGACATGAACAAACAAGAAGTGCCTGGTGAAATAAACGAACCTAATGGCCAGGATCGCCTGCGAAGTCAGGTACAGGAACACTGGAATTAATGTGTCAGCACTCCGAAACAATTCAAGTGGAACACTAGACCTGCGTACGTTTGAACACAGGCGCTAACCAGTAGAATTTATCGCACTCGGCCTTGCTGAAGCCGTGATAAAAGAAACCGACGCCGCCGAAGACCATCGCGGCGATGCCCAGATATCTAACCATGATGAAGAGGATGCATGCAGAGCTGAAAAGAAGGAAGTTCAATCCCAGTACGCCAAGTGCGTCAAGTGAGACATACGATAGCTTGAACGGTCCCTTCTGCTTGGCATACAGTCGGATTTCTGCGGGCAGTGATTCCAGATAGCTAGGGGTGCGGGGAGACAGTCAGCTTGATCCGGATTCGGCAATTGAAAGGGAGCAAAAGTTGGACGTACTCAAACAAGGCAATGGCATAGGCAGCGACGCGAAGGTACGCAGCGATTTGGGAGCTGGTGGCCATCGTATTGTGCGAACAGCACACTCTCCACACCGACCAGGTGTTTATATCGGCCTGCAGATCCCTATCCTACCCCTAACTGTCTCTTAATTGCGACGACAATCAGGTGTGCCCTGAGACATGTCGGCAGAGACATCATGCGGAGATTTTCGGCTGGCGTTTGAGAGTGATGCAAAGCGTTTGGCGCTGTCGGAAGCCCATAGGCGAGCGCCACAATGCAAATAGGGAAATTAGAATTTGGTCGTCCTGTCTGCGCTTGCTCCACGCTGAGATAATTCTTCCAGGATCACCGCAGGTGCCGGGCCCCTAATGAAAATTATTGATTCATCAGAGAAATATTGATCACCGACGGTGCTTGCCGTGATTGAAGTCCTGTGGGCGTCGGTCCAGATCCATCCAGCCGTTCTGGATTCCAATCGACAGAAAATGACTGTTAGCAGACGAATTGAAATAGTGAACTAAATAGTTGCGTGCCTTGCGAGTCTGAATTGACAGAACCAGAACCCCACAGTAGAATATCGATCACTGACCATGAGGAAGGATTCCCCTCAACACCCTGCAGTCGATCGAACCAAAATAGAACTCGGTAGCACGGAATTGAATCAACTAAAGTAGTGCGGACCGAATATTCCACTGACCGAAAACTGGGGTGACTTGGCCAAGGTGAGACTACATGTTAGATTGACTGCAACAAGACTGAGATCAGCATCACAGGCTGTACCGCAGACGGGTATGCCATATATTTCGGTGCACATGCAGGTATCCTCTCGATCGATCGAACTGTCATAATATATCCTCCTTCATCCAGCGACAGAAAAGTCCGACAAGTATCGGTGTTTGGGTTCCGAACTGTGACAGTTCATGTCAAACTGAGGAACCGACATACTTAAACCCTGGGTCCAGAGCTTCGGCGAGGTCCAAATGTCGGAAAATCCCGTTTGAATTGCAACGGTGTCCGCTTGTCAAGGTCCGAAGTGTAATCGGATGGTGAACGAGCCGACTGTGAAGCCCTGGGGCGTTTTATGATTGCAGGAGCGCTGGGGAAAGCTCAGGCATGATTCGACCGGGATCAAACCAACATGGAATTATGATTCAAATCCATCATCTGGACTGGATCTGTCAAACGTCAGAGCCGGCACACCCACAGTGAATTACTTCCTTCCCCGCATCGATTAGAAATTTGAGGAGAGCTTGATACCTGCGTCCGGGTAACATCTATAAGGCGGTATGTATGGATGTTTCACGTTGATCGAGAGCCGCAGCGTCAGGGCCCAGTTCCGAGGTAAGGGGCGGGTTAAGGTAGATGTCCACCGCTGTCGGGCATGAGGAGTAAATGTATTGGAAATCACGCACATGCCAACAGGCAGAAACAATTGACACAAAAAGGTGAAATCGAGGTGGTCAAGCAGGTGTATTGCCCAGATGAACGCCAGAATTGCGCGTGGAAAGATGCCACAGGACGGATCGAATACGAGTTCATGCTTGAGCGCATGGAAATGAACTAAGTGCCAATCATTGATGAGTAGCCGAGGTGAGCTGTCAATGATATTACGGGAGCATCGAAAGAGAGCGAGTTTACGCTCGGGAAAAGTGACAAAGGGACAGCCGGATATTAGAACTAAACACATATTGAGATACAAGTTCAACAGAATTCGCAGATGAATTCACAGACCATATGGTTGGGGAAACTTGATCGAAGAGAACAAGGACCAAAGGCCCGAGGTACGAGGCACAATCGCTATTCAGTTCAAACTATTCCTTTACTAATTGAACAAGACCGCCAGCACTGCGCGCTGAAAACCGAAGATAAATACCGAGCACTGACTTCGTTGATAGTCGAACC
Organism: Mycena sanguinolenta; assembly: GCA_014462675.1. NCBI lineage: Eukaryota > Fungi > Basidiomycota > Agaricomycetes > Agaricales > Mycenaceae > Mycena > Mycena sanguinolenta. Next base: position 64,988 of record JACAZH010000078.1, on the reverse strand, counting down.
GGACGTGGTTCGACCGGCATGCATGAGAATCGAGCTAGGGACTGGTATTAGGAAACACATCCAAGCTGCATTTCGAAACAACTTGAAAGTCTGCGTCAGGGTGAGAGAGAAAGCACACGGCCACGTACGTGGGCGGGCGTGGTCTTTACTCAGACACAGAAAAGCACCAGGGAAAAGGATAATAACTCAAGGTAGTCTCTCTTGACAGACTCTTTATCAATTTTCGCTCGTACCTCGCGCGATAAACTTTAAGAGAAATGCAAAGAAAATATGCGAGTACGAAGGGTTTTCAACATAGGTGTGATTATATCTTGCTTTGATGTGAGAAGGAACGCGTTCAACGAAGCGGACACGGCCAGAAACAGACCAGGACAGCAGGGCGAAACGGTGATGATGGTGAAAGGGAAGTGAAGAGGCCTCGTGTTTGCGTCGTGTGGCTATCGATTTCGATTCATTGATCCGGTGACATTGGACATGATCGGGTTTGTTTGGAGTCGGCTTAAAAATTGTCCAGAGTTCTGACTATGCGTCGGCGAAAAAATATAAGGCGGTAAGGCCGACAAGCGGGCTCTGCCTCTACCGGTTCAGTAACATCCACAGAAGAAAATCTGGCAACTTTTTGTGAAAACTTTGTACTTCTTCTCTTGGTTACTGGTAGTTTGTAGACCCACTATTCGGATATCTTTCTTTTTATTGGCAGAAACCTGTAGTTCGTTTCCAGCCAGTCCGGCCGTAAGCAAAAATCTACGCATGGAAATAGTTCTACATTTACGAATAGATGTATCCAAAATTGCAGAAAGAAAATCTGGTGCTTTGCTGCCGCGCGCATGTCGCGGACACAAAATACTCATGAGCACGAGACGATGAATTGAGCTGAAGCATGAACATATCCAGGTGAGTTTGGGGAGGCACCGAACCGCAGAGGACAAAGCTCAAACTTCAATTTTGAAGAATCCCTGCACATTCTCGATGGATGTAAAACAATTCCAGGGTGAGAATCAGCTATATGAACACAATCGAAAACTGTGGCCGACAGAAATACGTGGGGAGAGAACACCACGAGTGCATGGACACACATGCAACTTCGGTAATCAGACCTGCGCCACCAACCAAGACAGGACATGTGAGTATTTGGCCCGGAGCGCAGTTGTCCAGAATGCATTACTTATACTGTACCTTTTTGTTCAAATCGACATGGGGTGTGACGCGTGACCCATTTTAGCAGTTCGACATTTCGGTAGCCACCAAATTTCTGCGTGACACCGGAAAATTCTCACTTTTTCGTACCTGTTTGAGCAATTAGGCCCAGCGTGACCGCCGGGAAGTTTGACAGAGGTCGGACTCCGACCAAAATTCGTGATCGACGCAGGAGTACATGGCGCGTGACTACCGAATTGAATGAAAAAGTACAGTATACTGTCTCATTTCGTTCATTTTGCGACTTGGGGTGCGACATCGTATACGAATTAAACCTTTCGTAGCCGGCCCCCTTTTGGGAATTGATCCGCCGGCATAGCTCGGCTAAGGCCAAAATCCCCTCTGTGACGCAGTGACTTACGAAAAATTTCTTACGATTTCGGGCTTGTGATCATACGAATTGAACGAAATGGGACAGTATACGATGGGAATCGCAGAGCAAAGGCGACTGGGAGGCAATTGATGCTCTCGACTGTGGGCCGCAGCAAACCCAAGGGGGCACCAAAAAATCAATAAGATACATCTAGCCGAAAAAGGATGGCCCCAAGCCTACTGATCATGAATATATACATGCCATGTCGTAGGGTGGTCTCTTCGTCGAGCTAGAGGCAAATTAGTAACACCTGCCATATATGGAAATAATGGACCATAAATTACTATATAAGGCAGTTTCCCACGCCTGGTCGGTGGGGTCCGGGCATAAGATTTTTTTTTGAAAAATGCTCAGCTCTATGGTGTACCAGATGTCACTTTAATCAAATGCTGATATTTTTTTTCCCTTTCCAATTTTTTTTCTCTCAAAGTCTCAGAATACATCTGTATTGCATACCTACATACTATATGAGTGCCTTGACCCTCTAGCAAGAGGAATTGCACTGTATCTCAGTGCAATCCATATGTATTCGCCCCACAAGGTAACTTCGGAACAAGCCGGCCAATGCACAGCCACTCCTGTCAAAGGCCTACGCTTGGGACAGTGACCCGAATCACTTGTTGTTCCTGCTTCAAAGGTCTGACTAGTCACTTGTGGCATTTAAAGTCACTGACTAGTCACTAGGTCAGTCAAGCAACCAGTATAATATACCAGAATATACCCTCCCTCTTCCTGACGTTTGACCCAGCGGTTGCTAGCACGTTGCTAAGGCCTTGACAACTCCCACGTCTCGGCTAGGTTGGACGGCTTTTTCCGTGTCGCCTACATTTGACAGGTCAGGAAGTCAGGTCATGATCACTGCAGTCAGGTCACTGCAGTGATCTGACTGACCTGACTATAATGGCTTGTTGAACTAGTCACTGAAAGTCTAGTCAGTGACTTGGTCACCATGGGCCTGCAGTTGAGTATGCATCGAGTCATGTCAGCAGCACGTGGTTGCGAGATCAACTCGGAGACTTCGCCGAGGTGGCTGTGTGGCAGCCGGCTCGTTCCGAAGTTACCTTATAGGGCGATTGCTTATGGATTGCACTGAAATACAGTGCAATTCCTCTTACCAGAGGGTCAAGGCACTCATATGGTATGTAGGTATGCAGTATGGATGTATTCTGAGACTTTGAGAAAAAAAAATTGGAAAGGGAAAAAAAAAATATCAGCATTTGATTAAAGTGACATCTGGTACTATCGGCCATCAGGTACCTGGCCACCCCTAGGTACCTGGCCACTTGAGGTTTATAGGCTTAGCATTTTGAAATGCGATCCACATGATATCGAGGGATGAAATAGGACCTCCGACGCACATCCAGACCAAATTTAGACGAAATCTGATGTGACGATCAAAAGTTATGGCAGTTTGATCACCGTCGGAGGACGTGGGAAGACAGATCTCTTGATGTTATTATACTGATGCAGCTTGTGGCGGCTCGTTCTTGGTCAAATCTTCACCGATCCGCGACTTCCGTGGCTCATTCTTTTCGTTTGATTCTGCCTTAAATTTCTGACAAGGCAACCTCATGAAAGCTGAAGATGTAGGTGTACCAGAGCTCTGGGAACGACGGGCACCATTTTCGGGCTTTGATATCGAGTCACCCTTACAGCGAATGAGCGGTTGGCGAGTGAGGCATGGACCTTTCCAGGGCCATTCTACATCAGTCACAGCTCAACCCGTACTACATACCGAATTTTTCTCTTTTACATTGGTCGTGCAATGGCATCAGCAGTCAAAACTCACCCAAATTTGAAGTCTGGAACTTTTAAATTCGTTCAAGCAAGCGGGAGACTGTCAGGATGGATATTTTGTTCTAGATAGATGGAATTCCTTATAATTATGGTATTTGTACCAGAATTTAGCCTGTGATATGTGTTCCCCGACATGTGGTACTCACACGGTTGAGAGAACCAGTTTTCGGCTTCTGGTGCAAACAAAAAGGATATTTTCATAGTGTTGTCCAAGCTCCCATATATCACTAAAGTATGCACAATACATTGTATACGACCTATTTACAACATCCAAATAGCTGGGGCCGGCTTATGACACAGCACCCCCATATAAAGGCGGGTGGCCAGGTACCCCATAAATGGCTATTTTGGGCCTGTCACTAATAAAAAATTTACTGTACCTGAACGCCTTGCTCTAAATTCGGGAAAATATCTTAAAATCATTCTTTCGATACCTCCCCTGCCTCCCATAACATCTGGGCCCATTACTAGACTCTGTGCTGCCAGCATCCACGTTGAAAGCTTAAGTGGCCAGGTACCTGATGGTAAATAGTACACCATACAGCTCAACGAGAAACTTCGGGAAAAAAATTCAGAAAAAATATTTATTATTTTTGGAAAGATCGGTCCCTAGCACCACGAAGACACCACCCCTCGACATGGGACTTACAGATTCATGATCAGTAGGCTCAGGGCAATCCTTTTTCGGCTAGATGTATCTTATTCATTTTTTTGTGCCCCCTTGAGCAAACCAACAGAGAGTGAGACAGATAACATCGAAAAAATATTCCCAGCGCACGAGAAAAAAGTCTTGCTGTGTTTTGATATGGCGGCCATGAGAACGCGCGCGCCGAATCTTCCAACGTCCAATGTACAATCGAAATTCCTAAATTGCTCTCGTAGATCGCAGGCTTGTTTTGGACGGTGAGTCGGTGACCGAAGGAGAGCTAAGACATCCACGAACTTGGGACCCGATTAGAAAAATGACCACCAACGTCGCCTAGCGAGCCGCAGAAAACAACAGTTGGAGAAGAAAGAAAGAGAGTGATTGATTGAACCGCACTGTGACTTGGCCGACGGAAAAGGCAAAGGATATGAGCACCATCGGCAAAGACTGGGCATATTGAAAAACTTGGCGGAGCGATCAGTGCTTACGCCGAAGATGACGAAAATGTGATTTACTACGACAAGTAAAATACATTGGCCCTCCGGGCATCCCTGGACCCGACTTGACGGTCATGGAATCCCAGGAGAGGTTCAAGGTGCCATATCCATAGAACAGATTCCACGGTTCAAAGATTTGCTCGGTCGACGTGCAGCTCACATTGAACCCTTGCAGGTTTTGAATGCAATATTCGAACTATTTTGGCCAATAATTCTGAATATTGCCGGTTTATTCCGACTTGTTTCGCTGATGAAACAGATTAGCGGGCCATGGCGAAGCTCACACGAAAGAGGGGAAAAATACATCGTCAGCAGTAATGCAGCTGAGCGGGAACCGAGGATCGGTCTGGTACACAAGTTTTGAATCGCAAAACAATGCAGAGACTCGGCCGAATGGGAACAAGGAAGGATGGATCTTATATTGCGAGAGCAAACGATGCATCAGTGCCAACGAACTCGCGCCCGATCAATCACTGAGGAAAGAATTGTGGCCAGGAAATCTTGGATGGAAGCGGTTGACGAGTAAGAACACGATTGACGTAATATGCCGTCGGGGACACATTGACAATATGTGAAACAGAATCCTGTGCGAAGGGCAAGATCCTAAAAGCAGTACGGCATTATGTGCAGAATTGTGGGACGATTGACCTGAACGCGAAGGAGAGATAAATATGAGTGGTCGAGATTGCAAATCTTCGTATTTACGCAGAAACACAGTTCAAGCGAGACAGCCGCGCATCGGGCGACCGCAGAATAATTCACCCAGACCCAACTTGACCGCGGAGTGATGTTGCAGCATCTTGATTTTTGGAGGAGAATGAAGGATTCGGTCTTCAGAAACCTCGAGGTTGACTTTTTCTGCGCTCCAGGTATTGACGTTCTGGGCTTGACGAGGAAAAGGGGAATAAGGGGGCATTGTCAGTGGGCATGTACTCGGCTGAAGTACCAGGGGACCAAGTGATACGAGGAAGAAATCCGGCTGCCCAGATTTATTTAATCCAACCTTCGTTTCGATTATGGTGAGTAATCTCGAAGCGATGCACAAGCTAAGAAGAATATTTAGCTGCAGAAGCGAACCACGAACAGCATGGCCACGTCGTACTCGAGCCGAATCGACCTTGGCGAAGAGAAGACGCTGGTGAGCTGCAGAGTAGTGACCGAGGGAATACGGCAAGTAGACGGGGAATTGGGATGCGATATTAGGCAATTCGAGCCCGACGTCCGAAGGCTAGACGTTTGGGATGCGTGAAATTCCGAATAGAAACCAGAGAGACAGAAATGAAGCATTAGAATTGAGATGAGGACAGTGCTTGGGAACCAAATGAGGTGGTACGACAAGAGAGAATGGGGGTAAGCTCTAGCTCAAGGCCGGAGGTGGATGTATGGCCACGTTGAATCATTCACGGGAGCATATTTAGTAAGTACTATGGGCACTCAGGGTTTTCGTGCCTGAATTGCGCGCGCGCTCTAGGAGCATGTAAAACTAAATTGAGTGCAGAGGTTCGCCTGGATTTGTGGACAAAATTAAGCCAAGCAACTAGACGAGTTACAATGTGGCCAGAAGGAGAACAGATACGGGGTGAGAAGCAGAAGGGGAAAAATGATTGAGCTCGAAGGATTCGAATCAAGATGCAGAGAAATACTTAATTCGGCCGCGGAGCAGAGGCATGGAGATGGACTACGTTGACGTAGACGAGTAGGTCTGTCGCGATCGGCGGAGTGAATTCTGGATTGAGCGCCGACGTTGAACCAGCTTGACCGAGCTCGAGGTCAATTTGCGGAGGAAAGAGCAAATTCGAATCCGGCACATCCCAGGAAGGATGGAGTAAGAGCGGGTGAAAATTCGCTGGAGAAGTTGGGATCCGGACAGACAGACAGCGGCAGAGTGAGCTCTCCAGCAGCAACCAGTAGGAATTCGAAGGCGAAGCCCCAAGTCAAAAAACGCCCGAGCTCGGAACAAGGCGCGCGAGGAATCCAGAATGGAGCGAATAGGAGAGAAGATAATATGGCTTCGCACTGGCATACCATGGCCGGTGGGGTCATATTTTGCCGAGAGATTCCAACAATAAGGCAGAGACGTAGATCCGAGGACCACGATCCGGCTAGCGCGGGGCGGTCGCCTGCACAGTTGGCGGCACGGAAGCTATAGTTTCTTCTTGGCGACTCGTTACGAGTTTCACAGGGAAGCGAATTCGTCGGAATCGAGGAAGCCTTGAGAAGCGCATCGAATACATAGCCCAGTCGTCAGAAATTACTTGGCAAAGTACGCGTCGGAGCAAACAAGGGGCCAGGTGGTGCGCGTGGTATGCATCGAAGCAGTTTCAAGGGGGCCGTCGTGGGGAGCAGCTTCGTATTGACGCAAAGAAGGAAGACAAGAGCGGCAAGAAATCCGCCAGCGCAAGTACAGCCTAACGAACAGAACGAACGCCATATGTCCTGTAAATCGAAAAGAGCTTGAAGACGACAGAGGTGCTGGGCACGCTTGGGTCACGCAGTGGTGCAAACAACCTGCACGATGTTCACCGTGTTGGACGAGCCTCAGCAAGCATAGAACGTCGAGCGCCGCGGTAGTATTTCCAAAAGACCAAGAGCAAAAGACAATCGAAATGAGAGCACGAGTCGCTACTCGGCTCTCCGTCGAGTTGGTGATGATGTCGTTAACATAGGGTCTTCCCACGACTCGGTACGGTTTCTACAGGGAGCCGAACTCACCAGAAATCGAAGAGGCGTTGAGAAGCGCACCGAGAGGCTCCAGGTCTTCAGAAGTATCGAAGTACGGAGAGTAAGGGGCCAGGTGGTGGGCGTGGCATGTATCGAAGCAGCTTCAACGGGAAGAAGGGACCGTCGTAGGCTGCATTGCTCAGGAATGAATCTAATTGAAGTCTCTTGCCACTGCGTTTTTGTGTTGCGACCGCACGAGTTAGCTTCGTATTGATGATTCGGGCACCATAGCGAGTATTTCGGCGAAGACCGCGCGCGGAAGGAAAGCGAAAAGCACTCAGAGCTACTGTTCCAATGCTGCGTCTTAGCCTGGCGGCTACTTGGTAGTGACGGTGAGGAAAGAGAGGATCGTGGCGTGACATCACGGCGTTAGGCGAGGTGCGGTCCGGGCGGGCCGGGAGGGGGGGTCAGGATCTGCCGGAACTTGGAAACCGCGTTGGACTGGTGCAGAATTTGTGCGACAATGAATTGCGGGACTAAAAGTCCGGAGTCGATATCTGAAGCAAGGGATTCGCGGCCTCAAAATTGGTTTTGAGTGCAATTGTCATTTGGAAGGGATCTCAAGTTGCAATTTCAGGAAGAATCATGGTTGGTTGACGAGCGTATGGCGATTGCGCATGGTGCGACAAGTGAGGTTGAGGTTTGCCAGTATAGGATCTATATATCTATATCCGCAGCCAGTCGGAGCCTTCGAGGCGCAGGATAGAGAACGTCTAGGTGGAAACATAGCCGAGTTCCTCGAGCCTAGGTTTCATCAAGTATGGAATTTTTGACAGAGCCGGAACGCGAGTCTCGGCAAGGAGATGGAATGAATGAATGAATGAGTGTTCCTGCCAGGGCGAAATTGCAGTCATAACGGAAGAATAAATTAATTACTGGCGTTCCCCGCGATGCTTGGACGAATCTCGGGAAACGTGGGGGAAACGGCGGAATTGAGCTGAACTTTCCGATGCGGCGTATCGAGAAAACATGGAGGGAGCGAGAATTGTATTGTTAAGAGTTAGATTGAGCGCCGAGTAGTCGTTTACTTTAAAGATAATCACGACTCGCTGAAAGAATGAGAACTCGGCCGAAAGCCCAATACCGAACCACACGAGTCCACAACGAGGAATCGAGTTAGGGGTTGGTGCCGAACGGTAGCCTCAGAATCGAACGACAGGTAGCATGCCACTTCGGACTTGACTCGAGAGAGCTCCGAGGTTAGAGTGCCCGAACAAATAGACTTGATCAAGTGTAGGTATTGATTGTGGGATATCCAGCAAAAGCCAATCCATACCGGGCTGAACGGTTCAACGTAATTCCGAAAAAGAGGCTCGACAAGAGACACCGACAGATATTAATTCCAGCCGCCCATATCAGCCGAGGACGGGCAGCCCGAACTGCATCACTGACCGGCGGACGCCCGAACGAAGGTCGAGTCGAACGTGGAGAAGGAAATAGGCCTAAGCTTAAGCTCAAGCTCGAAGATGGCTGTGGAATGAATCGAGCGATTCGCGGGAAGATATTAATTACATAGCGGGCCAGCGTGGAGTTGAGGCAAGAGGTGCTCGATGACAATTATCGGAAATGGAAATGGAATTGAATACTGCCGTGCGATGGAGCCAAGGACGCAGGAGAAGGAGCGGTAAAATCCGGCACTCGGGATCCGGGACAGAGGTACTTGACGGAGCTCGGGGTTCGAGGACGGAACGGCGGAGATGAAGGAGCACGGAGACCTCAATGTCGTCACTCACAGACCGTGAGCGGGAAAAACATCGAGGCAGTCCAAGACAGACAGCGGAAGAACAAAAGGAAGGAAGAGACGGCGGTAGAGCAAGCGAGGAAGTCGACTTTGGTTAGTGTCGAAGCACACGTTTAGGACTCGAGGCGTACAATCAAACTGAAACACGAGCATGATACAGGATGTGCGAGCAGAAGTTAGGTCGGCCACGCAAGATCACATCACGGCGCTAGGAGGGATGTCGACTGTCGTGAGGAAATGGAGCGTCGGTGAACGGAGAAGGTTGAGGTGGATTACAGAGGCGAAGACGGATATGGTATTCATGTTGACGAATTCCAGGCAGCCGATTTGTGCTAGAACGAAAGAGCAACGAAGTCCACGAGTTTGCGGACAAGAGATAAAGCAGGAATGATAATAATGATTCCTTGAGCGCTGGATTATGCGTCCGATGCACGAAAATGGTTAGCCTGTTAGGATCCGGGATATTGAACACGGACAGAGCCGAGCCACATCTTGCGCAGAAGCAAGGGTGGATGATGCAAAAGTAGGCGACAAGTGAGTCGGGAACCCTGGTCTTGCGTCACAATAGTATGACTGGACTGAGTAAAGGGCTGTATCGGAGGAAGCGACGCCGGAGCCGACTAAAATCCAGCAGAGACGAGGGAGGTTGAGGCCGAGGATCTCAGCATTTAACATTTACATACAAGGCGGAGACAAGCGGTGGTGGGTGAGCGGAGGCATAAGTAGGAGGAATAAGCGAGTGCAGCTGGTGCGGGGTCGATTCAACAAAAGCGGGAAGAAATCGAGTCTTGATCGATTGGCAGCGCACGTTGACGTCCACGTAGCAGTTCAGTAACTGTGCATCAATTCAGTCAAGTTGACCGCTGTTCATTGCACAAGATACATGGATATGAACTGAATGTTGGACAGTCGCGTTGCACCACGCCGCACGAGCCTAGACGAGACGAGTCCAGTTCATTCCCACGTTTGTATTGAACATGAGTTTGAAATTCTTCGACGCATCTCGGTCCGTGTAGGTCCGCATCCGCGGGATCGCATCCGCTCGTCGCATTCGCATCCGGGCCATTTGATTCTCGAGTGAATTGTGATTGAAGTTTGATGGTGCGTCGAGATCGGAGCAAGTCTCGTTGGTTTCACGGAATCACCCCGAATCAGCAACAGGCGATTGACAGTCCGCTCGGTGTTTTCTCGCACCGGCAGCGTCGACGTCGGTTGCGCGTCTGACAGAAAGCCGCGATACGTTTGACATGAAAAAAGCGAGACGGCGACGGCGAAAGAAGCGGGGTTTTTCAGGAACCGAGGACCCTTGAGAAGCGTTGCGAAGACAACGACGCGAGAGGGAAAACCTTGTGAAGTCAGAAATGAGCCTAAGGAATTGCAGAAGAAATGAGAGAGGGGCGCAGGGTGGGTGTGGTATGGATCGAAGCAGGGTACATAGACAGGGACAGGGTCGGGCAGGGACGGGCATTGTGGCGCCCATTGAATGTGGCGCCTCTTCGCCTCCTTTTATGCCGCCGGGTCGTCGCCGCCCGCCCGCCGCTCTTGGCACGAGCGGCCAAAGCGGTGGAGCGGGACGGCGGGCCTCAGTTACTTATCTTGGGGTATTTTCGGAATCGATAGGCGTGCCACGCGGTCTTGCACTCAGGACCAATCAGTTGACCCTGCCTATATTTGTGCGCTGATGGCGGTGTTTGTGAGACTGTGACGAGAGCACGATCAAATCAAGGCACGGCGGAGTCTGAATTGTACCCTTTGACTAGACGAGCTTCAAGCGGTGCAGGAGGATCAGGAACGAACGACCACCCACACGCACCTCCCAAATCCAAATCCAGGACCCGCCAAAAGCTATTCTCAGGCGACGACCAGGCGACCCCTAGCCCACCGACGTCAGCCGTGACACCTAGCCGACGCCGACTCCACTATCACTAAAGACTAGCACAAGGACGAGTGCGCTACCATGGACTACGCAGACGACGTCGACATCGACGCCGAGGGCGAGCTCGACCACTCCCCCCAACACAGAGATGACCCTCCTCGACGCCGGCGGCCTCTCCGCGATGGGCGTCCCACCGCCTAGCGCCACTGCTACATCCACCGTCGCGACATCCGCACTGAGCGGCAGCACAGGAGGAGGGAAGGACAACGGCGGCGTGGGCAAACGCTATCGACCAGCGGCGGCCAAGACGTTCCAGTGCCGTGGGTACGGCGAGTGTAGAATGGTCTTCAGCCGCAGCGAGCATTTGGCGAGGCATATTCGGTGTGTCGCCGTTCCCTTTTTTCACTTTAACCCTTTGCTCCCTTACCTTTTGCTCTTTCGTTTGGAAGGCAGAGCGGGGTCCTGTTACGGCCGTTTTTCTGCTCTCTCTTCATTTTTTTTTCGGAGCGGTATTTTATTTTGTGCGCGCGCCTTGTCGTAATGCGCCTCGGCGCTTGCGCATTCACGGGTGGCTTGCCAGTCCTCCGTGAAATTCTTTTATTTGACCCCTCCTTTCCATCCATGGTCCCTTCATCGAGCCCCTTTGCCCTGGCCCCATCGCCGGCGCTCTTCGCTTCCTTTGTAACCCTCGCTTCACGATCCTCCTACTCGCCTCGCTTCATTCGCCTCGCCACATCTCCTTCCGCTTCTCGATCCCCGAACACTCACTGCTTCGGGCATCCATCGCGCCACATCGCCCACCGTCCTGCGTCGCCTTGTCTTTGTGTCCTAGCTTCCCCTTCTTGCGCTACCTTGTTCTCGCATTTGCTCGCATACGAAGAAACTAACATGGCGTCCACAGAAAACACACCGGCGAACGCCCCTTTACATGCCACTGCTCCAAGCAGTTCTCCCGTCTCGACAACCTTCGGCAGCACGCGCAGACCGTGCACGCCGACAAGGCCGCGATGAACGAGGCGATGATGCGCGAATTGACAAGCTTGCATGCGAGCATGACGGGCGGTGGGGCTGCCGGTACGTCTTCTGTGCGAATGGGCTTGAAGAGGACGGCGCTGATGACGGTGCAGCGACGACGCCCACGACGACGGCACCCGCTGCGACGAAAGCAAAGAAGGGAAGCGAGGGTGGGTCGCCGAGTGAAGAGCCCAAGGAGCCCGCCGAGGCGAAGGCGCCGACGAAGAGGCCCAGCACGAAACGCGCGAGGGCGAGCGTCGTGAAGCGCGAGCCCGTCGAGGAGGGCCTGAGTAGGCAGCGGCCCGGGACGTCGACGGGGTACGAGGGCGCCGTGACGGTGACCGCGGACGAGGATGTCGATATGGAGGTGCGTCCGTCTGGCTCTTTTGCCTATCCTTCCCTCGATCCCTCCTCTGTTCCCTTTCGAGGATTGAAGCTAATCCCTGTCTTCCAGCCCCGCCAAAAACAAGAGCCGTCCTCGCCTCCGGGAGGAGACGGCGGGGGGCGAGCCTTTCGCTCCCATCCCTACACCGCCAACGGCGAGTTTTTTCGTGCCGACACCAACAATGGACAAAGCGTTGGGAGGGCCGAGTCCTTTCGGAGCGGAGGGTGCGTACTCGTCCTTTCGCTCGTTACTTCATCCTTGCATTCGGATTTTGGGAGACGGGGGGAGTGGAGACCATACCGGCGTTGCTGCAGGAGATCGGGGACGGGAGGTGCATGTAGCGCGGCGTGTAGGGGGCGGCGGACGGGTGGTGATTTAGATGGGCCGCAGGATGTCGCACGCGGTGTGTCTCTAGATCAGGGAGGATGGCGCGTCGAGCGACTCGAGATCAGTCGAGCTCGGGGAATTTTTTCCTTTCGTCGGTCGACGCCGTTGGCAGCGCCGGCGGTGTATCTGCATCATAGACACACGTCTCCCGCCTTCCCCACTTCTGGCGGGCGAGGGTGTTTTTTCGACATTGTCTCCCTCTTCACCCTGCCAAAAAGCGGAGGTTTCCTTTTTCGGACGAGCCCCGAAATTTTTTTCTTGCTTTGCCTGTTGGCTCGAGGCAAGCGGGGCGCTGGGAATTGGTGGCTGAGATGCTGGGGATGTTGGTGGGGTGCTCCGATTACATGCGACTTCCCTTCGTTCTCTCCCCTCTTGCTCCTCTTTCATTCCCTGTCTTCGTCTCGCCCTCTCGTTTCTGCCGTGCTAACTCGACGCTATGCAGACACCGAGACAGCCCCACCAGCACCCCCGGCGCCGAGCAGTCGTCCTTTCTCGCCCCAAATTCGCACAGCGCTGGGAGGGGGGAGTCCTTTCGTGGAGGGTGAGTTCTCCTTCCTTCGCCTTTTTCTTTGGATTTTGCGTGCGGCGGTCTCCATGGGAGGGCACAGTGAGCGCGATATAGTACTTGGCAGTGGGTGTGCCATCGGGGAGGGACGAGGCGATGTGGTGGGACGTGCCGAGGCGAAAGTGGCTGGCGGGGGTGCGGCCAGAGGCACGAAAGTGGAGGGGCAGGAGACAGGAGATTGGGAGGGAGGGAAAGTGCCGCGCTTTCCTTCGTTCCCGTGGTCTCGTCTTCCACCGCAAGTCGAAATTCCCGAGACGGAAGTACGAAGTCTGGGCCGAGGAGGCGATCCGCTGCGGAGATCAATGCGGAGGAAAAGTGGCGGAATAACGACGGCAGTGACGGAGGGATGGACGTGTGGGGTCGATGTGTTGATGTCTCTCCGTTCCTGATCTTTTGCTGCGGCGTGCGAGGTCGTCGCGACCCTTTTCCTCGGCGACTACGTGGGATCGAGCTTGACGGGTGCATCGAGTCTGACGGTGCTGCGTTCGTGAGGCAGGGTGGTAGGGTTGGGTGGGGCTGTGGCGAATCGATGCTTGTTACTCCCTCCCTCATCTTCCGCTACGTCGGCGTTGTCCGTCGCACTTGACCTTGTCTTTATGGCTGTCCTTTTCGATTTGCTCCTGCTGTGTCTTTCCTCCGTTTCCATTCCTTCGCCGACTTGACACTAACTGATCATTCACCCCACAGAGCCCCCGACGAGCGGCAGTCCTTTCTCGCCCCCATCAACGCACACTCACACAGCGGTGGGAGGGGAGACTCCTTTCGAGGTATTGGGTGCGTGTCTTTTCCTTTATTGCTTTTAATCTCCGCTTTCTGTTTTTCTTTGCTGTCGTTCTTTGGCCCCTTGAAGGCGGGGGGCGGTTTGATGTGTAGAGGCGGGTGCATGCAGGTGCAGCAGACCGGGCTTTGAAGGAGGCGATGGCTCGCATACGGTGGACTCGACGGCGGGGAGATACTTAGGCTTTCGCGTCCGAGTGTCGTGCGTCCTCGAGTTGCGCGGACGTGGATCCCTCTCCCGCATCCAGGAAGAGAAAGCGTGTTGGTGTTCCCACGTTCGGTCTCTCTTTTGTCGTCGGCTCGAGGATGAGGAGCGGAAGTTTCCTTTTTCGGCAATTAATTTTTCTTACTCGTTCTTCTTTGTGGATGCTCTGACGCTTCCACGGCGCTGGATATATTTTCATTTTATGTTGTTCCATCCACTCCTTGGCGCAGATTTATTGACAACTGCACAGACCACAATTCGTCCGCCGTTCTCCGCCGGCGCACACCCCTTCCCCACCAACACCCTCGTACGGCATCCCCGCTCACCGCCTCTCCTCTGGAAGCTTTTCCTCCAGCGGTCGGCCCTTTTCATCAGGCAACGGCGCCTTTCCAGCCCCCGACTCAATTTCCCCCGGCGGCAGCTCCTTTCCATCCTTCCCCCTTCCCTCCAGCAGCGGCTCCCGCCCATCCACAAGCAACGGTGCGCCGCGCCTCCCGCCGCTCTCAGCGGTCGTCTCCCTCCTCAGCCTTTCGTCCCTCCTCCGGACACGGTCTCCCCGGCCCCGGCGCAAGCGGGGGTATACTCCTTCCAAACTCACTTACCCTTCGGCGTCCCTCCACAGGCGATTGGGATTGGAGCGACTCATGGGCCGACCGTCCAGGCACCGCTCCCGGCAAACTCGCCACCGCCGCCGCCATCGTCGACGACTCCCCGTTCTCGTTCCACCCGCCCGAGCAGCCCACCAGCGTCGGGTACGGTGGCGGCTACGGCGGCTACAGCGGCTACAGTGGCGGTAGCGGGGGCGGGAACCCGCGCAAGCGCACGCTCGGCGGCCCGGATGGGCCGTATGGCGCGCATACAGACCACGACGAGTACGAGTACGGCGGGAGCGAGTCCCGACCGCAGAGCCGCCGCCTCTCCGTCATGGAGCTCTGCAACGAGCGCGACGAGCGCCCCGCCTCGTCCTCTCTCGGCCTATCAGCACTTCGTCGCACCGGATCCGCCGAGCGCGACCAGCGCGAGCGGGAGCAACAGCGGCCGACCACGACAAACGGGCTCATCTCGCGAGCCTCGGCGCTCGTCCTCCATGACAGCGGTGACCACCACCAGCAGTGGGAGTACGAGCCCCGGCAGCACGCGGGTGAGCAACAGCATTTCGCCGCCGATTATCAGTCCGCAGTCAACGGGCTCGGCGGCTGGCGCGGGGGCGCGGGCGGCGTACGCGGGGCTGATGCGGCGGCACCAGGAGGCGCAGCTCAGGCAGGCTCTCGACCAACAACAGCAAGCGGACGCGATGGCGGCGGCGGCATACCATCAGCATCACCAGGAGCAGGCGGAGCAGGCGCAATTTTATCATCATCAGCAGCAGCAGGAGCTGGAGGAGCGGCGCATCGAGGAGGAGCGCTATCATCAGCTGCAGCAGCAGTTGCATCAGCAGCAGCAGGTGCATGCGCAGGCGTACCTCGCTCCCTACGCGCATCCCCATCCTCACCCCGCGATGGCGTCGGGCATGGATGGGATGGGTCTGGGGCTGGAGATGGGGATGATGGAGGGATACCCGCAGGCTCACCCAGCAGCGAGTATGGACGCCTATCACGCTCACCACCATATCGAGGCGCAGGGGGACCCGCAGGAGCTGGCGTACCCGCCGGATTCGATTTCGGCGGCGGTGGTGGGGTACCACACGCACGGGCATCATCCGCATCTGCATCACCCCCCTCCCCAACTCGAGACGCACGCGCTCGAGGCGGCGGCGGCGGCCTCTCCGGTCTCGCCCTATTCGCTCGGGTACCCGCCTACACCTCAGCTGGCGTACAGCTACGAGGCGGGGACGATGGGGGGGTTTCGGTATGCTGGGGCGCCCGGAGGACGCGGCAGTGAAGTACGAGCAGTCGGGGCTGGACGCGGACCTGGGGCTTCTGGATATGAATATGAATATGAGCATGAACATGGGCATCGGGTTGGGGGTGGGCGGAGCGGTGGGATGAGGGTTTGAACTTTTGGGCGCAGTGTGTTTCTTTGTCGTCTCTTTTTTGGCTCGTTTCCCTTCTACGTACTTTATTCCCCTATACCTTATTGCTGGTACATGTCGCCGAATTCTTGCCACTATATAATACCCTTCATCGTTTGTCTGTACCTTAACTCACCGGAATGCGTCTGTGCATGCTGTACCGTACAACTATTTCCTTGCACAAAATGTCGAAGCCCTATTGGTGGGCATTACACCGTGGTCTGCGGAAGTCATCGTGGGAGAGAACCACTCGAGCTCTATATGCGACCCTTGCTTCCGACGTTCGCGCCAAACCTTGCTCGGTCCGTTACTTTCGTTCCGTGTTCACGGCCGTCGCGAGAGATATTTTTGTGGTGACGTGCTTTTACGACGGTGAACGTACGGGAACGATATCCGATTCACTGCGCTCTCTTCGAGCTACTTGTCTCTGACTCTGCGGACTATATTTCAAGGATTTTGTCCGTCGGAAACTGATTTTCTTCAAAGGAACAAAAAAGACTTACAGACTCGATAACCATGAGTTTCGGACAAGTTTCGGATGCAAACCGTCATTTTCACCAGATAATTCCCACTAGTATTCACTTCAACAAGCATAACAGCAACAGATTGTGTAAAATAAAATAATTTACACGGGAATAGGTACAGGCACGTCCATCTGGGCGTCCACGTTCAACGCAACCATCTGGCGACATCCGAGATTATATGATGCAGCAGTTGAGACGGCTTCCACAAGTTGCGAATCATTCAAAAATGGCCGCAACCCATCGAACACATTGTCGGGCACATACACGTTTTTCGTAATCCAATCGGTGAATATCATGGCTGCAACGAGGTCTGAGCCTAGGATGGAGGTAAAGTTGAATCCTTGTTCTGGGAAGAAGGGAGGTGCCAAGCGGACAACGAGGAGCTGCTCAGTCGTGAGGCCGGCCATGCGCGCAACGGGCTCGTGTTGCAACCTGCGAAGAAATATTAAAACGAAAATATTTATTGGGTGTATGACACTGACCATGCGTAGGTAGCATTGGTCAGGACGACCACCCTTAAGATCTATCAAAGATTTAATACTGTTGCGAAAGAGAGAACGAGAAACGCACGATGAGTTCTCGCATGTCTGCAGGCAATGAGCTATTGCTCCGAATTACCTCAAACAGGTTGGAACCCGCTTGGGCGAGGAGAGGATCGTTCAGGCTTGAAATTACAGGTGAGATATTGTAACAAGCGGGATGTTGGACCCACAGCACGCCGTCGAGGTCCAAGCACTGCATTTTGAGGGCTCGTAGGCACAGGGTCTGCCTACCATAGTAGGCAGAGGTCGGCAGACCCAGTGTTCAACACAGTGTGCTCCTGCTCCCAATGGTCCAAATTCATGCTAGTACACTTATATATGGCCTAGATATCACTTATATCGACGGTGGATTGACTTACGCGCATTGAGGCTCGCATTTCGGCACTTACGGCACTGTACGGCATTTCTCAAAATGCGTGAATCAGGCTCAAATCCCGACTGTGTTTACAAGGCAGGACCCAAAATGGGTCAGACACAGCCATAACTGGCACTGAGTAAGCTCTTGAGCATCAAAGAACCCCAGGTTGAATTATCTCGATGCTATTTCTGCCATCATTAGATCAATCCATCAATCAAATCTGTTTATCTCAGCAAACTCGGTTCAAGATGGCATAGAAACGTCTGATATAAATAGGGAGAACAGATATAGACTGCATCTGAGGCCCCGAAATAGGCCCAACCAAGTGAGGAATGAGTATGAGTGCCGCCCATTGATTATATAGGGGAGGTCGACAGATGTGGACAGACCGCTAAACCCAGTTAGGCAGAGTCTTGATCGGCAGACTCTGCCTAGCGGCATTTGACATGATCGACCGACCTAGACCCACCTAAACCCAGTTAGGCAGACTGTGCCCACAAGCCGCCAAAATGCAGTGAAGAGAGTCCCATTCTTCCTGGCACGGATAGCGTCCGCAATCTGGGCGGTAAGAACAACAACAACGATGAGACTTGCGTCACTAACTGGATCTGTTCCTGGGGGAGGAAAAACGTATGGAACTCGTGCTGGGAGGTTGTCGTCTCTCTTGTCGAACGACTCAGGCCCCTCCTGGTCAAGTGCGACGCAGGACAGGCAGAGGAAAACCAGAGTCAAAAACCAGTATGCAAGTCGAGACATTACGTAATGCTCGAAGAGGACGAAAGTGAGGCTTTATATACGATGGAACTGCATTTGTTGGTCTCCTATATATCCGGAAATCATGTCCTTCATACGATAGAGCGGTTTGAATGGAATTCGAAGAGAGAGGCTCCTTCGGGTTGCTTCCGATATTAACGGAGCCCCCCAGAACAAAAGAAATGGATCACTATTTCTTGAGCTCGAATCCAACAGCGATGGAGTGCCACCCGATGTAAGTGTTTCACGACGCGCAAAGTGAAAACAAAGAAATTCGGCAACACATTCTGCGTTGAGGCCCGGTGAAGACGGCATTTCTTCAACCACAATTTAGCGCACCGTCTCTGTATTCCGGTGTATTCGGCACGGCGCAGGTATACATAGACATTCAACTTGAGTTGCGGCCGTGTACGTGCCGCGGATCTTCAAGTCATGTGTACCTGAGGAAATTAGAAGTTGGCCGTCCGGGAAGCGCTACATGCCTTATCCAGAAGCGGAAGCAAACAGGCATGTTAATTATTGGTGTCAAATCGTCACATCTACCATTTATGTCAGGGAGGACACCAGTAGCAAGAATCATAATGGCTGTACAATAAAGTGATCTACATGGGAATTGGTACGGGCACGTCCATCTTGGCGTCCACATTCAAAGCGACAACCAGGCGACCTCCGGCACTATACGATGCAGCAGTTGAAACGGCTTCCACAAGTTGCGAATCGTTCAAAAACGGTCGCAGTCCGTCGAACACGTCGTCGGGTACACGGATATTTTGTGTAATCCAATCGGTGAAAGTCATGGCCGCAACGAGGTCCGCACCGAGGATGGAGGTGAAGTTGAGTCCTTGCGATGCGAAAAAGGGAGGTGCTAATCGGATGACGAGAAGTTGCTCGGTGGTGAGGCCAGCCATCCTCGCAACCGGCTCGTGTTGAATCCTGAAAAATAAAGCATGAGACACAGATATTTATTGAGTTTCTGGATGGCCCTGACCATTCGTAGCTTGCATTAGACAGAACGACTACCCTCAAGATCTACCAAAGGTTCAATGTTATTGTGGCCGAAAGAGAGAACAGGGAACAGACGATGAGTTCTCGCATGTTCGCAGGTAATGAGCTATTGCTTCGAATTACCCCAAATAGGTTCGAATGCGCTTGGGCAAGGAGAGGTACGTTCAGGCTATGAATCGCAAGTGAGATATTATCATGGATGATATGTTGGACGCACAGCACGCCGTCGAGATCCAAAAGCGTTCCGTTTGTCCTTCTCGCGCGGATAGCGTCCGCGATCTGGAAAATTCGACGGTGAGAACAATAGCGATGACAGATTCCTCACTCACCGGATCTGTTCCTGGAGGAGGAAAAACATATGGTACTCGTGCTGGGAGGTTATCGTCCCTCCTGCCCAGGGACAGAGGTTCGCCGCGGCCAAAGGAGGCGGTGGATAGGCAGAGGAGAGTTAGAGTCAAAAGCCAAAGTCCTAGTCGAGACATTGCGCAATGTTTGAACAGCACAAATGTAAGGCCTTATATATGCAGGGAAACCCACTTTTTCGTCGTTTCCTAGATCTTCGGACATCACGTCGTTCATCCGATAGAGTAGCCAGGGACCACCATCGACGTCTGCAATGGAATTCGAAGAGAAAGCTAGCTTCGGGCTTCTTCCGAGATCAACGCATTCCCGCAGAGGGAAGGGATCGCTATTTCCTAGAGCTCGACCGGCCACGGAATGCTAGTGTTCTTGACAACCAATTTGCAACCAATCTAAAACCGAGACGCTCGACAACTAAGTCTACTTATCTCACTTTGCATTGTGAGGTCAGACTCGTGGCGGTGCTCCTGGTGGCGGTGTTCTTTGTGGCTGTGTTCCTTGTGGCTGTGTTATTTGTGCGCATTTTCATTAGATTGATTTGTATTGAATGAGTTGAAGTCATTAGAGTGAATTGAATTGAAGTGAACCAAATAAGCTGTTCATCTAGTTGAAGTTCATTAGAGTGAATCTAATGCTTCGACTTGAAGGCATTGAAACTGAACTGAAAGGTTCATTAGATTGGCCGAGTTGTCATTAGATTGAGTTGTATTGAAGTTCATTAGACCGAGTTGAAGTCCATTAGATTGGATCATGAAGTGAGTTAAAGGCATTAGATTGAGTTGAGGTGAATCAAAGCTGAGTGAACATTAGATTGAGTTGAATTGAAATTGAAAGGTATCAGATTGAGCTTACTATGCCAATAGACTGAGTTGATTGACTGTACAATCAGATTAGTATTGACCGAGTTGAAATGACTTTGCATTAGACTGAGTTGTATTGAAGCATTAGATCGAGTAGTATTGAAGCATTAGATTAGTATTGAATTGGCATATTAGACTGACTTGTATTGAAGCATTGGATTGGTATTGAATTGACTTGTATTGAGGCATTAGATTGACTTGTATTGAATTGAAGTGGATGTTGGGTGGTAACAAAAGGTACACTTGAACAGCACTGTTATCCACGGCCATAGGACTTCGAAAGCACCGCATCCCGTCCGATCTGCGCAGTTAACCGGAGTGCCGCCTAGTTAGTACCACGGTGGGGGACCACGCGGGAATCCTGGGTGTTGTGGTTTTTTTTTTTTTGCTACTGATCCACACTCAAAGATTTTCATGCGCCGGTCTGTGGACACCTCTTTTCACGACCTCGAGGTTTTGTACAGAATGGGACCCTAGAGGTCAGTTTGCCTACTATATGGAGGGCAAGTAGAGCTGAAGCAGAACTGAATGGTAGACTTGACTTGACTCGTGAATTTGGGTATAGCCCAAGTACAGTCTTTCCTTTGGGCTGTACTTGGTGTAGGTGGGCTTGAAGTGATTTCAAGCTTGCAACCTCAGTCCCTATTGAACCCACAGGGACTCGGGTACAAGGGTTGGGCTCTGAAGCTCTTAGCTTCAGGTCTAGGCTGTGAAAGCAGCATTAGACTTGGAGTAAGGAGTAAGGAGTGGAGAGAGGAGAAAGGAGAGAGGCTTAGGGTTGGGTTGGGGAAAGGAAAGGAAAAGAGAAATTGAATTGAATTGAATTGAATTGAATTGAATTGAAGTGAAGTGAATGAAATGGAATGGAATTAAGATTTGAAACTGAGACTGAGACCTTGAATTGAATTGAAATATCAAGTGAAGCTGAAGAATACAAGTCAATTCATTAGATTGATACGTTAGATAGACCTTGAAGCCATTAGATAGACCGCTACCTTCATTAGACTGACCACTACAAGCCATTAGATAGACCGCTACATTCATTAGACTGCCTGTTACATTCATTAGACTGACTGCTACATTCATTAGACTGACCACTACATTCATTAGACTGACCACTACACTACATTCATTGGACTGACCACTACGATTCACTGATACATTCATTAGGTAGACTATCACATTCGCTAATTAACCACTACATCTATTGAATAGACCATTAGATTGACTTGCTGTATTGACCGAGTTGAAGTCCATTAGATTAAGCTGCGACTTCATTAGATGTGGTTCATTAGAATGACTTGTATTGACCGAGAATTGGTTGAAGTCAAATTTAGGGCCGGTCTAGGGGGTAGGTTGGGTAAGACATCTATTGACTCCAATTTAGGGCCGGTCGAGGGGGGTAAGTTGACTGAGACATCTATTGACCCTAATTTAGGGCCGGTCGAGAGGGTAAGTTGACTGAGACATCTATTGACCCTAATTTAGGGCCGGTCGAGGGGGTAAGTTGACTGCAGACATCTATTGACTCCAGTTTAGGGCCGGTCTAGAGGTAAATTGAATCAGAAGTAGTTGAAGAGTCAGTCAATGAGTCAGTAGGGTTAGTTAACAAGTCAGTATAGTCAGTCTGTATAGTCAGCCAGCCAGTAAGCAGTAAGTCAGGTCATATCAGTGGTAAGTCTGGTCATGTCAGTAGTCAGCAGTAAGTCAGGTCAGCTTTGTCTTTAGGCTTATTAACATGTTACAACACCCTACTGCAGTAGTTGATAGGTCAGTGTGGTCAGCAGTCAGTTACTTGAGTTAATGAGTCAGTATAGTCAGTCAGCCAGTCAGCAGTAAGTCAGGTCAGCAGTCAGCAGACCTGCCATTACATTGACTTGAAGTGAGTTAGCTT
>JACAZH010000078.1:30000-32500 GCA_014462675.1 Mycena sanguinolenta | reverse complement strand
GTTGTCATTAGATTGAGTTGTATTGAAGTTCATTAGACCGAGTTGAAGTCCATTAGTGGTGAAGTGAGTTAAAGGCATTAGGTTGAGTTGAGGTGAATCAAAGCTGAGTGAACATTAGATTGAGTTGAATTGAAATTGAAAGGTATCAGATTGAGCTTACTATGCCAATAGACTGAGTTGATTGATTGCTGTACAATCAGATTAGTATTGACCGAGTTGAAATGACTTTGCATTAGACTGAGTTGTATTGAAGCATTAGATCGAGTAGTATTGAAGCATTAGATTAGTATTGAATTGGCATATTAGACTGACTTGTATTGAAGCATTGGATTGGTATTGAATTGACTTGTATTGAGGCATTAGATTGACTTGTATTGAATTGAAGTGGATGTTGGGTGGTAACAAAAGGTACACTTGAACAGCACTGTTATCCACGGCCATAGGACTTCGAAAGCACCGCATCCCGTCCGATCTGCGCAGTTAACCGGAGTGCCGCCTAGTTAGTACCACGGTGGGGACCACCAGGGAATCCTGGGTGTTGTGGTTTTTTTTTTTTTGCTACTGATCCACACTCAAAGATTTTCATGCGCCGGTCTGTGGACACCTCTTTTCACGACCTCGAGGTTTTGTACAGAATGGGACCCTAGAGGTCAGTTTGCCTACTATATGGAGGGCAAGTAGAGCTGAAGCAGAACTGAATGGTAGACTTGACTTGACTGTGAATTTGGGTATAGCCCAAGTACAGTCTTTCCTTTGGGCTGTACTTGGTGTGAGGTGGGCTTGAAGTGATTTCAAGCTTGCAACCTCAGTCCCTATTGAACCCACAGGGACTCGGGTACAAGGGGTTGGGCTCTGAAGCTCTTAGCTTCAGGTCTAGGCTGTGAAAGCAGCATTAGACTTGGAGTAAGGAGTAAGGAGTGGAGAGAGGAGAAAGGAGAGAGCTTAGGGTTGGGTTGGGGAAAGGAAAGGAAAAGAGAAATTGAATTGAATTGAATTGTGAAGTGAAGT
The DNA here is from genome assembly GCA_014462675.1 of Mycena sanguinolenta. NCBI lineage: Eukaryota > Fungi > Basidiomycota > Agaricomycetes > Agaricales > Mycenaceae > Mycena > Mycena sanguinolenta. Next base: position 31,492 of record JACAZH010000078.1, on the reverse strand, counting down.
GAATGAAATGGAATGGAATTAAGATTTGAAACTGAGACTGAGACCTTGAATTGAATTGAAATATCAAAGTGAAGCTGAAGAATACAAGTCAATTCATTAGATTGATACGTTAGATAGACCTTGAAGCCATTAGATAGACCGCTACCTTCATTAGACTGACCACTACAAGCCATTAGATAGACCGCTACATTCATTAGACTGCCTGTTACATTCATTAGACTGACTGCTACATTCATTAGACTGACCACTACATTCATTAGACTGACCACTACACTACATTCATTGGACTGACCACTACGATTCACTGATACATTCATTAGGTAGACTATCACATTCGCTAATTAACCACTACATCTATTGAATAGACCATTAGATTGACTTGCTGTATTGACCGAGTTGAAGTCCATTAGATTAAGCTGCGACTTCATTAGATGTGGTTCATTAGAATGACTTGTATTGACCGAGAATTGGTTGAAGTCAAATTTAGGGCCGGTCTAGGGGGTAGGTTGGGTAAGACATCTATTGACTCCAATTTAGGGCCGGTCGAGGGGGTAAGTTGACTGAGACATCTATTGACCCCTAATTTAGGGCCGGTCGAGAGGGTAAGTTGACTGAGACATCTATTGACCCTAATTTAGGGCCGGTCGAGGGGTAAGTTGACTGCAGACATCTATTGACTCCAGTTTAGGGCCGGTCTAGAGGTAAATTGAATCAGAAGTAGTTGAAGAGTCAGTCAATGAGTCAGTAGGGTTAGTTAACAAGTCAGTATAGTCAGTCTGTATAGTCAGCCAGCCAGTAAGCAGTAAGTCAGGTCATATCAGTGGTAAGTCTGGTCATGTCAGTAGTCAGCAGTAAGTCAGGTCAGCTTTGTCTTTAGGCTTATTAACATGTTACAACACCCTACTGCAGTAGTTGATAGGTCAGTGTGGTCAGCAGTCAGTTACTTGAGTTAATGAGTCAGTATAGTCAGTCAGCCAGTCAGCAGTAAGTCAGGTCAGCAGTCAGCAGACCTGCCATTACATTGACTTGAAGTGAGTTAGCTTCATTGGGAAGTCATTGGATTAGATAGACTGGATAGACCACTGGACTGACTGAATAGACCATCACATTCACTACTGGACCATTACATCCACTGATAGACCACTGCATTCATTACATTCACTACTAGACTATCACATTCACTAATAGCCCACTACATTTATTACAGTCACTCATAGTCACTACACATTGACCATTACATTCCATTAGATTCACTTGAAGTCATTACATTGGCTGAATTGACCATTACATTCACTACATTGACTGAATTGACCATTACATTCATTAGATTCACTTGAAGGCATTACATTCACTACATTGGCTGAATTGACCATTAGATTCACTTGAAGTCACTACATTCACTATTAGATTCACTGAATACACCATTACATTCATTAGATTCACTTGAAGGCATTACATTCACTACATTGACCATTAGATCCCCTTGAATTCA
>JACAZH010000078.1:7500-10000 GCA_014462675.1 Mycena sanguinolenta | reverse complement strand
GTTGAGGTCCATTAGATTGAGTGAAAGGTATTAGATCGAGCCGGGCAGTCTAATGACCGAGTTGAAGTCCATTAGATTGAGCCTGTGACTTCATTAGATTGAGTTGTGACTCAATTAGTTGAGCTGTATTGACCGAGTCAAAGTCCATTAGATTGAGTTGTGACTCAGTCAAGTTGTCGTTAGACTGAGCTGGGCAGTCTAATGACTTGGATTGGTTGTATTGACCGAGTTGAGGTCCATTAGATTGAGCAGAACAATCTAATGAATTGAATTGAGGCATTAGACTGAGTTGTTACTTGAAAGGCTGTTCATCAGTTGCGAGTTGAAGTCCATTAGATTGAGTTGAAAGGGCAATTCATTAGATTGAATCTAATGGTTCGACTAGAAGGCATTAGATTGAGCTGGGCAGTCTAATGACCGAGTTGAAGTCCATTAGATTGAGCTGCTCTTGTTAATAGGTTGAATTGAAGGTGCTCAAGGATTGGTTGAAAAGGTATTGGATTGAGTTGTATTGACTGAGATGCATTGAGGCATTAGATTGAGTTGTGACTCTTGTTAATAGATTGAATTGAAGGTGCTCGAGGATTGTATTGACCGAGTCAGTCCATTAGATTGAGCTGTGACTTCATTGCATTGAGCTAGGCAGTCTAATGAATTGAATCGAGGCATTAGATTGTATTGACCGAGTACTGCGGGTATCACTATACCACAATAGGCAAGCCCCTCCGCCAAAGGAAAATTCCAAAGAAATTCCAAAAGAAATCTGAAAATATTTGCACAGCTAGCTCCAGGTGAAGGGATGGTATTCTACCAACAAACTTGGGGTGTGTTCCCAACCACTGACTTGGTAGAGGCACTTTGATGGCAAGTGTAGGCTGTTCATTAGATTGAGTTGTATTGACCATTAGTTGAGCTGTATTGACCGAGTTGATATCCATTAGATTGAGCTGTGACTTCATTAGATTGAGCTAGGCAGTCTAATGAATTGAATTGAGTCGTGACTCAATTTCATTAGATTGGGTTGTAGTGAAGTCCATTAGATTGAGCTGTGACTTCATTAGATTGAGCTAATGAGTTGAATTGAGGCATTAGATTGAGTTGTGACTCAATCAGTTGAGCTGTATTGACCGAGTCAAAGTCCATTAGATTGCATTAGATTGAGCTGGGCCAGTCTAATGAATTGAATTGAGGCATTAGATTGAGTTGTGACTTGGTCAGTTGAGCTGTATTGACCGAGTCGAAGTCCATTAGATTGGATAGTGAAGTGAATGAAAGGCATTAGATTGAGTTGTAGTGAATCAATGTCTCTCCGCTACTTATCTCACTTTGCATTGTGAGGTCAGACTCGTGGCGGTGCTCCTGGTGGCGGTGTTCTTTGTGGCTGTGTTCCTTGTGGCTGTGTTATTTGTGTGCATTTTCATTAGATTGATTTGTATTGAATGAGTTGAAGTCATTAGAGTGAATTGAATTGAAGTGAACCAAATAAGCTGTTCATCTAGTTGAAGTTCATTAGAGTGAATCTAATGCTTCGACTTGAAGGCATTGAAACTGAACTGAAAGGTTCATTAGATTGGCCGAGTTGTCATTAGATTGAGTTGTATTGAAGTTCATTAGACCGAGTTGAAGTCCATTAGATTGGATCATGAAGTGAGTTAAAGGCATTAGATTGAGTTGAGGTGAATCAAAGCTGAGTGAACATTAGATTGAGTTGAATTGAAATTGAAAGGTATCAGATTGAGCTTACTATGCCAATAGACTGAGTTGATTGATTGACTGTACAATCAGATTAGTATTGACCGAGTTGAAATGACTTTGCATTAGACTGAGTTGTATTGAAGCATTAGATCGAGTAGTATTGAAGCATTAGATTAGTATTGAATTGGCATATTAGACTGACTTGTATTGAAGCATTGGATTGGTATTGAATTGACTTGTATTGAGGCATTAGATTGACTTGTATTGAATTGAAGTGGATGTTGGGTGGTAACAAAAAGGTACACTTGAACAGCACTGTTATCCACGGCCATAGGACTTCGAAAGCACCGCATCCCGTCCGATCTGCGCAGTTAACCGGAGTGCCGCCTAGTTAGTACCACGGTGGGGGACCACGCGGGAATCCTGGGTGTTGTGGTTTTTTTTTGCTACTGATCCACACTCAAAAGATTTTCATGCGCCGGTCTGTGGACACCTCTTTTCACGACCTCGAGGTTTTGTACAGAATGGGACCCTAGAGGTCAGTTTGCCTACTATATGGAGGGCAAGTAGAGCTGAAGCAGAACTGAATGGTAGACTTGACTTGACTTGACTCGTGAATTTGGGTATAGCCCAAGTACAGTCTTTCCTTTGGGCTGTACTTGGTGTAGGTGGGCTTGAAGTGATTTCAAGCTTGCAACCTCAGTCCCTATTGAACCCACAGGGACTCGGGTACAAGGGTTGGGCTCTGAAGCTCTTAGCTTCAGGTCTAGGCTGTGAAAGCAGCATTAGACTTGGAGTAAGGAGT